>JABCMJ010054354.1:0-10449 GCA_014822125.1 Arbutus unedo
ATCAATTGGAAAAGTCGGTTTATCGGTCGCTTTCTTGGTCCTAGTTGTGTTACTAATACGGTACTTCACAGGGAACACGAAAGATGAAAACGGAAACACAGAGTACAATGGTAGCACAACGAAAGCCGACGACATCATAAATTCTGTTGTCAGTATCGTAGCTGCTGCGGTGACTATTGTAGTTGTTGCCATCCCAGAAGGGTTACCGTTAGCTGTGACCCTCACTCTAGCTTATTCGATGAAGCGGATGATGGGTGACAACGCCATGGTTCGAAGGCTCTCTGCATGCGAAACGATGGGATCAACCACCACTATTTGTACTGACAAAACTGGAACACTCACACTTAACCAGATGAAGGTGACTAAATTCTGGTTAGGTCAAGAATGTGTTGAGGAAATAGGGACATCTTCTCTTGCACCCGATGTTTTTGACTTGCTCCACCAAGGTGTTGGCTTGAACACGACCGGTACTGTTTACAGGCCTACTTTAGGGTCTGAGTTTGAGTTCACTGGTAGCCCTACGGAAAAAGCAATTCTTTCTTGGGCTGTTTTAGAACTGAACTTGGACATGGAAGGACTTAAGCAGAGTTGTGACATTCTCCATGTTGAAGCATTTAATTCGACCAAGAAAAGGAGCGGCGTTTTGATGAGGAAGAAGGGGGAAAATACGACGAATGTCCATTGGAAAGGGGCAGCAGAGATGGTCCTGGCAATGTGCTCGAATTACTACGATGTATCAGGACACATCAAAGTGATGGATGTTGTCGAAAGGAAGAAATTTGATCAAATAATTCAAGGTATGGCTGCTAGTAGCCTGCGATGCATCGCGTTTGCACACAAGCAAGTTGTAGAAAAAGGAAATGAAGGGGGACAAACGCATATGAATGTAGAGGACAACTGCTTGACCCTTTTGGGGCTCGTTGGTTTGAAGGATCCATGCCGTCTAGGTGTGAAAAAAGCCGTGGAAGCATGTCAATACGCTGAAGTGAATGTCAAAATGATCACTGGTGACAATATTTTCACTGCTAAAGCTATAGCAACAGAATGTGGGATACTCAAGGCTAATCAGGACATTGGCAGTGGAGCAGTGGTAGAAGGGGTGGAATTCAGAAATTACACACACAAGGAGCGAATGGAGAAAGTTGATAAAATTTGCGTGATGGCGAGATCTTCGCCATTCGACAAACTACTAATGGTACAATGCTTGAAACAAAAAGGCCACGTTGTGGCTGTCACTGGGGATGGAACCAACGATGCGCCAGCACTAAAAGAAGCCGATATAGGCCTTTCGATGGGGATACAAGGGACCGAAGTTGCGAAAGAGAGCTCCGACATTGTCATTTTAGACGACAACTTTGGGTCCGTTGTCACAGTTTTAAGGTGGGGGAGATGTGTTTATAATAACATTCAGAAATTCATCCAGTTTCAGCTCACTGTAAATGTTGCCGCCTTGGTAATCAACTTTGTGGCAGCGGTTTCAGCCGGTGAGGTCCCACTTACTGCCGTCCAATTGTTGTGGGTCAACTTGATTATGGATACATTGGGTGCTTTAGCTCTAGCCACGGAAAAACCCACAAATGAGCTTATGAAAAAACCACCAGTTGGTCGAACAAAACCACTTATAACAAACGTTATGTGGAGGAACTTACTTGCTCAGGCATTTTACCAAATAATTGTCTTGCTTATTTTACAGTTCAAAGGAGAATCGATTTTCAAGGTGAGTGCAAGCGTGAATGACACTCTGATCTTCAATGTCTTTGTGCTCTGTCAAGTGTTCAACGAATTCAACGCAAGGAAGCTCGAGAAGAAGAATGTGTTCGAGGGAATACACGAGAGCAAATTGTTTTTGGTGATCATTGGGGTGACGATTGTGCTTCAGGTGGTGATGGTGGAGTTTCTAAAGAAATTTGCGGATACAGAGCGACTGAATTGGTGGCAATGGGGAGTTTGTGTTGGATTTGCTTCTGTTTCTTGGCCAATTGGGTGGGCTGTCAAGTGGATTCCTGTTCCAGAGAAACCATTTTTCAACTATCTCAAATGGGGAAAATTCAATAATCTGTGTAAATAAGATCACTTTAGGTTTTGGGTATTTGGTATGTCATAGGTATTGGTAATTTTCTTGTAAGGTTTTTTTCATTTTCTTTACCTACAAATATTGTTTCATATGATAAATAAAGAACGATAGACCTCTTTGTTTTTTTTGGTTGAACCAACAAACGATCAGCATGTCTTGTTCAACACGTGGGTGAGGGTCATAATAGTCCCAGATGGGTGCACAAGTACGGGAAGAGCAGCAGCGGCGAGCACTGGGATACTCATGAGGAGCAAGATACTGGTACGAGAGGTAGCCGCATTTTGGGTTAAAACATTGCTTTGAGAATTCGGTCCAACTTTGTGAGTAGTTACAAGATATGAAAACTGATTATACTTCTATATTAGCATGCATATTATGGTGGATGCGAGTAACATATGCAAAATCAATACGTTTTCTATCAGTCTTCTCGTTATATTTTCATATCAGTGTTATGGTGCATAGTGCATACGAGGAGCATATGCAGGATATGGTAAATACATAAGTGAAGAGAAAAAAAAAAGCACATCCGTGTTGGAAATTTCTATTGTATTTTCATAAGTGCTACAGTTTACATGCAATAAGAATTGATCTTGTTTCTGTCTGTCCTTGCTCAGGCCAGAAAAAGGTACCGGTTCGTGATGACCTCACCTGTATGATGTAATGGGATGACCCCACCCCTGAAGGGTGAGGTGGCAGAACTCTTGAGGCGGTGGATATCAAATGTAGTTTATTGTACTAAACTATAGTTTTTGTCTCTGGAAATTCTTCTATAGATTTCAGTTCTTTATTTCAAATGTAGTGGGCCGAGTCGTGACTGGATTAATTGTTTGGTGAGGTTTTAGCGTCTGAGCAAGCTCAAATAATCGGATCAAAAGCCTGATATGGTATGTATGCTCTTGCACAACCAATTCACTTGGCGGATGGGTGCCACATGTGAGCCGGACTGAAGCGGTACTAGACCCACGTGACATGACATGACTAACGTGGTCACGCTCTTTTTCCACATGTGATCTAGGTGGCTCGAAACTGACACGTGATGTCTGACTTGGTGTCCGGTACTTCATGCATGACATCAATAATAGAAGTTGTTATTTCTAACGGTCAACCGAACAAAGAACTCGACACAAACAATCAAAAAATAGAGAAAAAACACTATTATTCAACAAAATGAAGAAAAAAATTGTAAAAATTATTTAGATATTTTATTGGGTGGTTCTGAAGAATAATCTTTTTCTTGACAGTTATGTGGTATGCCATATAGTTATTCATAGCTCTCAAAAAGCTCAATTACGAAAAAATTAAAAATAAAAAGAAAAATGGTTAGTTCAGTGAAAAAACTATTCGGAGTTGCTCGTTCGATACTTGGTTTCAAGTCTTTATAGTCGTCAGATGAGACTAAACATACTCTTCAACGCTCGTAACATGCAATATAAAATTAATTCTCGCCCAACATAGAAACGGTGAGGCCCTCAAAAAGCTCAAATACAAAAGAAATAGGAAAAAAGGTTAGTTTAGTAGGAAACTACTTAGAATTACTCACAATATACTTGGTGTTAAGTCTTTAAGAATTTCTCACTTAATACTTGGTTTGAAGTCTTTAATTTATAGTTGTCGGGTGAGACTAAATATACTATTTAGCGCTCGTAATACCTAATGTAATGTTAACTTTTATCCCGATATACATGCGGTGAGGTTCCTTGCACAAATCCAACGACTTATAATTAGTTTTCTATTGATTCTGGTAAACCACCCTTCCAATCTGTAGACTGGCATTTGGATTTAGTTATTTTTAAAAGAAATGTCGAACCCTAATTAGCTTTTTACCATAGACTAAGAAGGAGACTTATTTAATGTTGGTGAGGTCTTAATTAATTGTATTTCCATGCAGTTGTTGAGAAAATAGAATATCTGAAAGTTAAAATAATAACAATCTCCTCAGTCATTGCCAATGGATTTGAAGGTTAATTGATTTTTCCACCTTATTTTTTAATAATTCATAGTATTCGGGCTAGTTTATGTGC
The DNA here is from genome assembly GCA_014822125.1 of Arbutus unedo. Classification (NCBI taxonomy): domain Eukaryota; kingdom Viridiplantae; phylum Streptophyta; class Magnoliopsida; order Ericales; family Ericaceae; genus Arbutus; species Arbutus unedo. The sequence goes on from JABCMJ010054354.1 coordinate 4,096, forward strand.
ACATTGATTAATTTTTGAATGACCAATCTCGCCGTCTACTAGCATAGGATCGAATTAAAGGTAGAACAAAGTCTTATATGGAAAGTTATCAATCTCGTACCAGCGAGCGTACCCTTTTTGTTACTGGTTGCCGATGCGTACCAACATACCGTTTCGAATTTATCGCTAAAATTAATATATATATATATATATATATATATATATAATAAAAAATTATATTACATATATATAATAAAAACTCACAACTTAAAAATAAATCACTAAATATAAAAATAGTTGATTTTAGTTTCAATTTATGTGCAATTACTCAGCAAAAAATTATCAATAGAAATTTTAAAAAATAAATTGTGGGCCGGCATGGTACTGGCCGAGACAAACTGGAACTAGTCGGAACGATATAAGGGGTAGGCTGGTATTGCTACGAGGCCAGTATACTATGAAATAGATAACATTGGTATGAATTGCCCCATAAGATGAGTTACCAACGCCTGACAATTTTAAATATAAAATTTTAAAAAAGTATAAATCCCTGAGTGTCGAGTCTCGGTCCTTTAACTGGTAGGTAAACTTTTGGATTGAATTTTCCACATTATTAAATGGAAGAAATACCAAAACCCTAGAGAAATCTATTAATTGGTGTATGAAGTCATTGTGCTTACGAATTAAGTCTTGTGTCCTGGGTTTTCGTCCTTACAACTCGAAAATTTCCAACAAAATACAGAATGATGTGACCGGCCGGTTGCATGATTTCTTGATTTTGAACCAAAATAATCACCATTTTAATTTATATGTTGAAAATATCACTTATTAGATTTGTGTATAAACCAAAGTTCTCGTACTGTACCATTCGATATCGGGTGGTACATATTGTACAAGTCTTATAGCGGTAGCGGCCACCCTTCTACCGTGGTACCGGCCCATCCTTATATTGTTCCAGCCACCGTACTCGGTTATTTCAGATTGTTTCGGACTGTTTCGGGTTGTACCGTATCAGATTGTACAAATTTTTTTAATTCAATATAATTGATGATTTTTTAGATAATTACACATAAGCTGAGATTAAAATTATTCTCTTTTATATTTGGTGATTTATTTTTAAGTTGTGAATCTTTATTTTATATGTCCAATATTGTTTTTTGTTAAAAAAGATTATTTGAAAAAAATATATTAATTTTTAGCGATAAATCTGAAATGGTATGCCAACACACACCGGAACTGGTACGTATCATGCCGATAACAAAAAAGGTACGCTTGTCAATACAAAATTGATAACTTTAGTATAAACGTATGGAACTTATTCTCCTTTTTCGTATCTTACTGTGTAGTTTGTATGTTCGTCTGAGTTATTTGATACATAACTTTTATACTGAATTTTTATATAACATAACACGGTATTTGTCCTTAATAAAAGAAACGAATAATGTTACGTGATCATATTTAAAACACACTTAAATTACAATATATTGTATTATCTTTTTTTGATCAGCACCATATATTGTATTATCAATTTTTATTGGTTGCGTAAATGTATTTATGTCACTACATCTTTTACATTATATGATTTTATTTTGACCAATTATATGTGTAGAAAAAAAATCATTTGGATAGATTCGAAGTTTACTCGAAATTCCAAAGAAAAATATACATTTATTTTTATTAATTATTGAAACTGAAAATACAGTGCATAAACGTAATGAACAAAAATGAAAAAAAATTACATAAATATTAGAAAATTAATAAATCGAACTGGGTACTGTGTTTTACACACTCTCCTTAATTAAGACAAAAATGTCATGCCACCCTGAGTGTTAGAGGATTCCTTCCGCGTCTATCTTCTAAGATAAAACGACTCTTCAGTTGAAAAAACACCGACTGCATGATTGTTTGTCGAACTTTTACTAGGTCTGCCTCTCTCTCACACAATAAACACGTCCATAGGAAAAAAATAATGTAGACAAAATTTTCTTGCATCTCAAAACAACGTGGAATGAACTTTTATAGAACTAAAGAAACTCTTGAATGGAAAACATCCAAAACCTTTGAGCTTAAGACCATGAATGGCCCCATGAGGATAATGGAGTTTGTTGGGGTACGGAACAGACTAAATTTTTTTTGATTACCATGAAATTCATCGGTGTCTAATTCATTCGCAAACTTTTTGAATTTTCAAAACATTACTCCCACATATTACACACAAAATATCTACAGGTGTCCGAATATATTTGTATTAATTAAATCTATATTCGAACAAATGTCGGTAAAACATTTTCCTTTGACTAGGGAGAACCTTTTCTCATTTCTTGGGGATTACGTACACCACTTTATTTAACCAGCACGTACATGTGCTGACGCACAGATTCCGTTACCAACAAGCCAAGAACATTATCAAGATCAGAAAAGAAACTGCATGGAAACATTGGGGTTCGGATTCTTCCAAAATTTTAAAAAAGATTTAAGATATAAATTTTAAAATTATTAGAAAAAATATATTTCGCCCTCCTCCCCTCCCTCCCAAATTATAGTCAATTCTCTCTCTTTCTCAAAAAAAATATTTTGATCCCCTTAATGTCGAATTCTAGTTCCCCTAATTAAAGTTATTATCCAATGGCTACTGTCAATAGATGTAGATAGATTATGGATTATGAAATGACTACACTCAATTGATAATCTTCGTTGAATGTTTCCTACGATTCAACTTCAAGACTCGGATAGTCCTCAAGTCTATCCTCAAGTCTCCTATAGTAATCCATTACCCAGGGATACGTAGCCTGGAAGGGGTTAATTGGGGCAGTCATTCTTGCGAGAAAAAAAATCTCTATTATTATATATAAAAAAAATTTGTGCTATAAAATATAAAGGCTCAATCTTGCTAAATATTTTAAAAAAAAAAATTTGTGATAAGAATATTGAAATAGAAAGAAACTCTGTATATTATTGTGTATAAATTAATGTGCAAAGCTCCTATATATAGGAGAGATAAAGTTATAGTTCTAAATAGATTAGAGTACATAATCCTAATCCTAAACTAATTAGGGTAATCCTAATCCTAGACTAAGTAGGGTATATTAACAGCCCCCCTCAAATTCAAGGAGGGTAAACATCAACCAATTTGAGTTTGGAAACAAGAGCAAGGAAGCGGCTAGTAGGATGAACTTTTGTAAACATATCAGCAGGTTGATCAGTAGAGGAAATCGACTAGAGATATATAGATAGTACCACAAGTGACGTGTTGGCGAATGAAATGACAATCAATCTCATATGTTTGGTACAATCATGAAAAATATTATTGTGAGCAATTTGAATAGCACTCTGATTGTCACAAAAGAGGGTAACAGCGCCAGAGGGAGAAACACCCATATCTGTAAGAAGCCAACGAAGCCAGAGAAACTCTTGAGTAGTGTCGGCGAGAACACGGTATTTGGCTTCAGTACTAGAGCGAGCAGTAAGAGTTTGTTTCTTACGCCAAGAAATAACAGAATCACCTAGAAATAAGTAGAATCCCGTAGTAGAGCATCGATCAGTAGGATCATCAGCCCAATCAGCATTAGAAAAGGCACGGAGCTGGAAAGAGGAATGAGCGAAATAGTGAAGTCCATGAAACAATGTGTCTTTGAGATATCAAAGAATTTGAACCAAAGCATCATAATGAGGTGTGCGATGAGCCGTCACATACTGACTGACTATATCAATAGCATATGCAAGGTCAGGGCGAGTAACAGTGAAATGGACAAGACTGTCGACTAACTGACGATACAGAGTAACATCAGATAAGAGATGGCCATCAAGCGGCGTAAGGCATCGCTGAGCATCAATGACCGCACATTCAATGATCACTCTATGACAATAAAGATAGAAGGAGAAAAAAGATACTATTTTTTTTACTATCTCTGGAGATTTTTACCGATCATTACTATTGTCAAAAATATTAAAATCTTTAATCTTCTCAATTATCATTGTCGATAGCTTCTATGATTATATTTTGATTTTTCTTAGTTGAATAATCTCACTTATATTATTTTTTCTGCAAAATCGGTTAATTATTTTATATTGTGATATCGTGTGTTTTACAACTTTTGCTTTTCAGATGCTAATAAAATATTACAAGTCTCAGCCTTGTCAAATATTACAAGTCTCAGTCTCGTGTAGGTTCGAGTGTTCGACCTACTACAAATTGCTTTTAATAAAATATTTCAGAAGTTAATTTTACTATTAAATTCATGAAACAGATAATTTCGACCGAGATCAGGAGTCTTGTTGTGCGTAATGTATAACAGAGCGTGTTGCGCGTCAAAACAATATCGTTTTGGGACACAAAACACTATCCAAACCGTAAAATATTGACTGAATAATTTTCGATCAATATTTCATGCGGCAAAACGATATCATTTTGATGTACAATACATATTACTGTGCACAATGTTTAGTGGCCTCCCTAATTCCTTTCGACCGACGCAGTCATTTAATGACAGATGGAAACAGAGTAATTTCAAGGAAGGTGAGCTCTGCACACGCGTTTGACTTTAGTCATACCTCTAACCCCGTGAATAATGCTACGAATACAGACGTTATGAACACAGATTCAAACACAGATGAGTCTAAAATTGTCAAATGCACATAAAACTCTTAAATTATCAAGGACTCCACGTAAATTCAATAAATTTAAAAGCATCTATGTACACAGACTTTCTCAACCCCCAAAGATAAGTAACAATCATTAATTTTACACCTGTATTTCCTCCACGACTAAGAAACGGATAGGGCTTGGGGACTGCCACTAAAATAATATTATTTTGACGTCAAAAATATTATTTGAATAATTAAAATAATATTTGAATTATATTTTTTGTGTCAAAATAATATTATTTATTATACATAATTGATGTGCAACAGACTCCTCAATTCCAAAACATATTCTTTACCAATAAATATTATTGCCACTATTTTGTTGTTAATTAATCGAAAATATGTAAAGTGTTTTATCTAGATTTTTTTAACATCAATTTATATGTTTGTACCTTTATAATTTCTCTCGTTGTAACGAACGAAAATAGGCTGAAAAATAATTTAATCCGAAATAAGAATCTCTCCTTAGTTTTCTCTTCCTTTCCGCTTTTGGGGTTCTTTCGGCATTTAAAAATTAATTATTAGAAATTGCCTTTTACCTTTTTCAAAGACAAAAATCACATTACTGGCCCACAAGCAAATGCCTTGTTTTTTTTTTTTTTTTAATTTTAAAAATATCACTCTCTTCTCTTTCACTATTTTATATTGTGTTTTTAAAAAATATATAATTAAAAATAAAATATAAGTAATAAATAATAATAATAATAATAATAATAATAATAATAATAAGATATAATTTTAAAAAAATAATTAACTAATTCAACTTTTTATCTTTGCATGGCCACATTTAGCCTTAGAATTTGTCAATTAAGTAAAACGTAAAAAACACCGCATTTTTGCGCATTATTGGAGCGTAAAATCCATATTGAAAAAAACCAAGTTCTAAAAATATGATAGTGTACATTTAATTGAGTAAGTACCTATATGTATATATAACATTTATATTTTTTATACTTATATTAAAAAAAAGAGGTAAAAAATAAAAAAATAATAATTTCTTTCAATAATCGAGCATGCGATTGATTCTAAAATAATATTTTTAGTCAATAGTAAATTTTTAATATTTTTTCAAAATAAAAACTTACCTAGCATAGGACTCGTAAAATAAAGTAAAAAATATAGCTAAAGGAGATGGAGGGAGTTTTTTTTGTCACAAAATAGGGGATGCTCCATTTTACATAAAAACCCTTTATATTTCCGGCCGAGGGGCTTGCTCCACAAAGTCTTCATATTTTTTTATATTTTTTTATTTTAAGTGTTTGTATGGTACTAAAATAAATTTTATGTTGTGTAAGTTTTTAATTCAAAGAAAATATAAAAAATTCACCATGAATTAAAAATAGTATTTAAAGATCAACTGAGAACTTAATTATTGAAAAAAATATATTTTTATTTTTATTTTTTAAATATTTTGTGATACTTAAAAATTTAAGTGTAAATATTTAAATATATTTTTTCCAAATATTTAAGTGTTACGTGGTACTTAAATTTTTTTATTTTTTTTCACTCCTTTTTTCGTTTGAAGACGAAAAATATAAGTTTTGCGTGATAAAAAAACAGGAGCAAAAAAATTTTAAATATCATTTGTAATTGTCGTAAATATATTACACGATGTGTTATTATTTTATGTTTCACTCTAATAATTAGTACTTTAAAGTTATATTTAACAAAATAAACAAGTTAAACAAATGTTACATATTTTTTTTAATTAGCATTTTCATAAATTAATCA
>JABCMJ010054461.1:0-22861 GCA_014822125.1 Arbutus unedo
AACGTTGGAAATGCGAAAATGGACTTGAAGATGCAAACAAAGTGACAAATCTGGAAAAAGAGCCAAACAAAGCTCAAACAAAGTGCACTTTTCAATTTCATGTGTAACAAAAGTACTCCACAACAAATTACAGCCCCTACGGGACCACCAGAATGCATGCCACAGAAACCACACAGGGAGAGAGAGAGAGAGAGAGAGGGAGTCGAAGTAAATAAATTTTTCTGAGAGATTGTTTTCATACTAAACCAGAAGAAGCTTCTCTGAATGAAGTACATGAATTGAAGAGCTTCTTTTGCATAAATAGAGATATAAAGCTGTACATATAACAAAGATAGCTTTCCTGAAAGATGCCTCTGGTGTCACTTTAACAATTTTCGCTCTCTCTCTCTCATGGCTTTAGCCGAACCCACTGGTACCGGCCTTCCAATGGCACGTCCTTCTTTACATCGTAGTTGTACCTGAATGAAAAACAATAATTGCTATGTGATAATGACTGAATATGAATGATGATCCCAAATTGTAAAAGTGAGCGCTAATTGGTGGTGATATGGCTTATCATGCGCATACTTACTTGTCTGCGAATCTCTTTTGCTCATGCTTCTCGACCGCCGCAAAGAAATCCTCGATCTCTGCCGCCGGAGGCATCTTCATCTCCGTATGTATTCGCCGGAGGCAAGCCGAGGATGGCTTAGTCGCCGTCGAAGAATCCAGGTCGTCCGTGTCTGCGAAAACCTCACTTGTAGACGTCGTTTCTCTGCTGCAAAAAACGAACAAGGACCGTGAATTACAGGATGAAGAACGAGGTACAGTAACGAATATATATATACACACACGTAAATAAACGAAGAGAAGATCATAACCAAAATTAAAATTAATGCTTAGGCAGACAAACCGTCCAAATAGATATTTACGTTTCAGTTTCGTGGAATAGGGAAGAACTTAAATATTTGAATAGAAGAAGAAAAACTGAATTAATTGACAAATTAAAATTTACCTGAATTTGCATTTGATGAGCTCGGAGATCTCAGTCTCGTAACCCTCGGTTTGTGACTCAACCTTCATAATTCACATATACGATTCAAATGAGTGATTAAAGCTCGAGAAACGCAAATCTAAAGAATAATTAAGCAAGAAAATTAAACCGCATTCGAGTTGGAGCCTCATTCACCTTCAGATCTACGGATCTCAATTGGCGTTTCATCACAAACTTGCTTGAATCAGCGCTGGAGCAACGAGAAACTGGAGTGCGATCCGACTTGCTCTCTGAAATTGCCGGCGACACTGAGTAATTCTCTGGCGAATTCACGTCGTGTTGGTTGCTCACGAGCTGGTCACTAACATCGGAAGCCAATTTTCTTCTCTTAAACGAGCCTGTTGAGCTCGTAACCTCCATAGGCCTCGTCTTCATTACTGTAGTTTCTCCAACTTCCTTGCATTTCCTCGTGCAGTCCTCCGTCTGAGCCATCTCTCTTCCTATTTCTCTCTCCTCCAGTTTCTCTCTCTCTCTCTCTATATACCCATACGTTGATATGTATATATATTTGTATATGTGCAGGCATATACGTTTGTACTTATTATCTGAGCCTTCCTGAGCCTTCCTAACGACATTCGCTAGAGCTAGCTCTGTTTCTCTCTAGAAAATTGGTTGAAAGAGTCAGGAGAAAGGGATCAGCTGTTGATGTGTTCAATCGGACGGCTGAGGTTTGTGGTCCTGACTCCGTTAAAGTTGACGAGGAAGAGTGTGGGCTCCGTCAACGCTCCAAGAGAGCCCCATAGTTTTCGGGGGAGAGTTGGGTTAACGCTCCGTTAGGCTGTATCTAGTCACGTGGGTTTGCCGTTGCGAATATCAGGCCGTTTAGGATCACAGAATCATTACTGATGAGGTAACGAATCAATGGTTGCCACGTCACTGGCTACACGTTGTAGAAGCTACGGGCTACGAGTATTTATTGGGTGCATATGGGACATTACATGTGGTTTTTAATATGAATGTCATTGGATTGCATTGTGGGGCCACACTTTTTTTTTTTTTTTTGTGTAAATGTTCTTTCTTTGTTTCTTTCTTTTTTGATGGAGAAACATGATTGATGGAGACCAAGATCCAAATTCAAAAAGAGTAAATTCTCCCAACTAACTAAGAGATTGTTCACTATTTTTGCATGCAATGGCTACATGCTAGATTGTTAAATTGTTGGTATGTAGAAATGAATGCTCCTTCCGATTAAAGTATTATTTACTCTCAATTAATGTAGTGTTTTAATTGATAGACGTGACAAGAACAACGGGTCTATGGGAATTATACGAAATTGTCCTCCATTATGTTGACGGTCTCCCTCGGAGTTTCAATGAGCGTTATTCGTGTTCAGCTCTTCGTTGATTCACCCAACTCCTCTATCGTAAATCTGAACTCAAATTTCAGCGTTTGTGGACAAGTAATAATCTATCGACTGATACGAAGAGAGACGCCTATGAAAATCGAAGAAAGCTTACACGGAAGAACAATGACTACGACTCCTACCATGATACGGACTTGATCTTTCACTAGATCTTCGAAAAACATCCTATAGGTAAGGATTTTGCTTGACTATGCAACTTGATAATTATGACTTCGAAAATTTGACACGATTATAACAAAACAAAGACAAAAAATAAGGTAATTAGCATAATTTAGGATAAAAATTGTCCCTGTCTATCATGCATGATGTTGTGTGCATTACAACATTGTAGTTTAGCAAAATGCTGTTGTTCTGTCTGCATTTAAAGCTGTTTAAAAATTTTCTAAACCAATATAAGACTACTTAAGCTCTAAGCATTTTTAATTAATAGATGCAAAATTATATCGTGTTACAACGTTATTGCACTATAACATTCTTGAACTTTTTTCGAATACAAATAATAACTCGAGACAGCTAAATCTTTTATAGCAATTCATTAAGCTACAAAATAAGTAAATAATTAAGATTGACACACACACACACACCCCACCACCTGCTGTGGTCCTATACTGGCATATGATCTACTTAATCAAGTAGTTGGATATCTCCATTACATGGTGGGTTTAGGGCCAGTAGACATTCAGTGTGGGAGGATGATGGGTAGATGAAATTTAGATGCATACAGCAGATAATACTTACACACAAAACCAAATGATTTTAAAACACTTTTATGATGGTGTGGTTGCAATTAGGCATACCCTCATATATGGCCATTGAATTTGGGACGGTAATGAACCAATATTACGGGTGAATGAATGAATGCATGCACAAATATAGGAATAGTATGATTACGCAAATAAATCACTCACTTTTGCATATACTTTTAAGACTGGATTCTCAAATTTTTTGCTTCTAGAGTAGTGCGAATAGTGCTACTTGCGGTGCTTGCCAGAAAGAATGGCTCACTAGCTAGTCGAACTAGTTGGGAGTCTATCTAGAGACATACTGAAAAACATGCATTTCGAACTGAACGCAGTGCTTGTCTTTCAAATCAAAAGAAAAAATGGACTCGTTGGGAAGTGGAGTGCCGCATGTAGAGCAAATGTAATGCACAATCGGGTTGCTCAAGCATCGGATATCAAAAGTAGTGGCTTTATATTATGGCCGCCCCCTATTTACGGCTAATTGTGATGTGATCGGTTTAATCTGAGAATAAATAAGTTCGAAGTTATGGGAATTTTGTTTTGAGGCAAGAAAATACCAAAAGAATGAGAAGTCACAAATGGCTGGAAAATCAACTCCTCAACCTTTTACATTTATAGTACTCTATTCATCTTGAATGTAACTTCTAGCCGGAGGCCGTTGTGAAACCAGGGTTGCAATAATATGTTTGACATCATCCTACAATAGCTAGGCCGCTAGAGGAAATACAATATGATAGAAGGGTTCGCTTCATCGCGTACGATCCTTGAACCTACCATGACTAGCATCCGCAGTACATTTTCTTTCTCTTCTTTGCCAGGGAAGTGGATCAAAGAAGAGTAGCTTCCTTTTTTCTTGGACGTAGCGGCTTATGTAGTGGTTGGCTTTTCCACCAAAATACCTCCTTGATTGGAAAGGCACAAGAAGCAAAAAGACTTGGGCAACGTCTTCTTGTCTACTTGCTTCTTGTGACCCAAGAGTTAAAACCGTTAAGTCTATCAATATTTGAAAAGAGTCATTTTCTACCGGCATTATCTCTTTTTTGAGAATTAAGTACGTTCTACTTTACGCACAATTCCGTTAATCTCAAGATCATAAAATTAATGGCCAGAGACCCCTTTTTTTTTTTTTTTTTTTACAACAAGAGTAGAACCTACAAACTTGAAGAGCAAGCTAATTCAGTTAGGTACCCACTCAACCAAATTTCTTAGACTTATACGCATTACCCATTCGACGAGCCGAACATAATGAACTGATCAAATCTCTTTTATGGGCCCGGGATAAACCCTATTTGGAGAGCACAAGAAGCTCCCATACATAAATTCATCTATACTGTCATGTTGGAATTGAGTTTTTCTCCTTAAATATACCGTTTATTTTACAATTTTCCATTGGTTTCTTCTCCAGAATTCAAACATTAAACACTGGGTTTTGCACATGTTAGGTCCTTATAAAATAATCCGCCTAACCAAAAAGAAATTTGTTGCAAAAAACTCTCTTCCACTGAGGGAGTTTCCTTCTCAAGTATTTTTCCAAGATACGAGGAAGAGTAATGACATAAAAAATTGAATATTCTCACAAAGTTTACTTCTACATGATTCTTTCATTTCATTTCATGTTCAAACATGACCCACTATATCCATTAAATAATGATATCTACCACATGAGATGAATCCAGCAGTAATCCATACGGGTAACAATGTGTTAGAGAGAGAGAGAGAGAGAGAGAGAGAGAGGCATTGGATTCCCTCTTGCTGAATGACAAGTCCATGGCAACTAGGAGATACAATAGGGACCAATCCAGCATCCCCCCACAAGACAAGGCCACCGCCGGTTCTTGCCTGTTGGAAAACAGGTCCACCCTAAACTACCTCAAATTCCAACATTGATGGATACCCATCAATATGTTTGATTCTGTGGTAGCATTATTTGCCAGAGTTAGTGCCATGTTTGCTTGTATTCCAACTTCTGAACTCCTTCACTAGTTCAAAACCCAGATTTACGAATTCAATAATTCATGCCTTTGAAGAAAGAAACAAATAACAATATCATTTGTGTCAGAGTGAGTTTATTAACAACTTAATGAATTATATCTCCCTTGTTTCTTAAGTAATTGGATCCAACAACTTGACCTCACCCAAAAACATACAACTGTGTAAATAGTACTCGGGTTAGAATCCGAGCAGTAGGAAACTGTAAGACTCAGCACCAATTGGTAAAACTACAACATTTTCTCAATGTTCCCATTTTATGTGTAAATGAAATGAAACCCTATAATTCGAAAGAACATAAATTTAGTTCAGTAATACCTGTTATGAAGCATAGATTCAAGCTACAAAAAATGCTTCACCTCTGCAAAAATAGGAGATGCCATAAATTTAGTTGATTGCCTATATAGGACTCCGTCTGAGTCTTAGTTAAGGACTTCTTTAACTTCAAGGAAGTTGGATCGCTCCTTGTTCGCAGCTTCAACATCTTCTGGAGATGCCACTGCAACCACAACCCCTCTATTTTTTACCGCATCAATTGCATCCGCAAATTCTTTGAAGTCCTTCAAGCTTTGTGGAGAGAAGGAAGGAGGAAAAAACATAACTTCAGTCAAATTCAAAGAAATTCGAGCATAATAAATAATTATGTAACTAACCCAGAGAATCAACAAAACGAATCTTCTAATGTAATTAGTGGATAAAATATGTTATTTATGCTTCTAATACGAAATCACAAGCAACTTGTTACTAAACCTGTCCTTGTCAGTCTCCTCCTAGCTGACACAACTATCAAACAAATATAGAAGAAAATGACATCTTCTGCAGCTTTATACATAGAAAATGTACTTATTCTAGAAAAAAAATGTTCAAAACATCAACCAGCACAAGGTCATTATGTCAGAAGTATTGAATAGTTCTATTTCTATACACCATTTGACACCAACCTTTCTTAGTTTATGCATATAAATGACCAAGTTTAAATAAATTTACCAAGGAGTGGTATTTCCTGTAAATATAGGAGAAAGGGACAAAACGACATAGTTTTGAAAGTATAACACAAGGACAACTTCTGGACAAAAATTCTGATTTGCTTTGACTAATACTTTTAGAACTGTGAACAATGGAGAAATGGAAATGATTTCAAGTGCCTAAATTTATAAGGTGTTCTTACCTCAACGCACACATCAAGATACTACTCTTGCAGTGATAATCTCGCAGTATCACCATAACTCACTAATCTTTGTTGTTATAATCCTATTGGTAAAAACCTGAGTGTGGACCTCAACAAAAATCCCATGTGCTAATGAATTACTAAGATTGTCGTAGTCATAAGACAAACACCCAATTCTGACAATGATAATAACCGCGTCTTTTTTTCTTCTGATAAGAAATGATGAAGGCCAAGCAAAGTAACAAGCTTCATGGGATAAGCCCAGAAAACGAACTAAGCTAAGCAAACTCACCACAATTTTTTTTTTTTTGGGATGACAATGTTACGCCAGCACTTGCATAGAAAAAGTGACTTTTATTGGATATACTAACCAATTTTACACTATGTAGAACCCGATAAAAATATTTCCCTATCGTGACCCGTGGAAGCTCCAGTATAATTTCCAGAGAATGCAATGCAATGTGTGGATCCCACCTTATCAAGCTCAAATGAGATAAATGGTGACAAGACAAGCTGTGCCAGCATTGGCAACTGCAATACAGTCTTATGGTTCTTTGGTGTTGTTTAGAACTAAAGGCTGGTCAATGCATTTTGTCTTTCAGTTCTCCCAGACGGAATCATTGCAGTTAAGAGAAAGAAAGAATATTTGTACCTGGTTGATAATATCTCTTCACGCCTAATTTGCCTCTCTTCCTCTGTGTCTCCAAGTAAGTGTCGCAACAAACTGAAGGGAGAGTGGATGTAGTTAATTCCGTGAATAAACAGTCCAAAAAATCACAAAGAAGAAAGGAAGCATGAAATAGCACAACCCACTACATGGTTTCTAAGAATGCTGCTCCCTTGCCATCAGTTATAAACTGTCAAGTCATTCGTTAATTTGCTTTAACCATCCTACATTTGATGATTTTTTGCAGTGATTAACAGCCAAATCAAAAGTTGGTCAGTTCTTCAGGGTCCATTAGCATACTCACATTGTGAAACCTAGGAATGCTACTTCACAAACTGAAGGGAAGCCATTTACGTTTCAGTATCCACAAGAGGCCAGCACCTTGAGAGTATTGTAAGATACAATCCAGACCCTTCCCAAAATATTCTACCGTAAGGATTTTAGCATTATCAGATGCTTGAAAAGCATTCTCACTATGAAGACCCTACCTCCATATGTCAATAATACAGTCAGATCCATGTACTCCTAAAACCTTCTAGCATTAAGATCTTATCCTCCTCCGTGAAACAGGTAAGGTAAACAATAATAAAAAGAAGCCAATTACTTCCCTCTAAATACTATTGGCCGACTGAATTAAATGTTACTAACAAGAATTTTGCTTATCATGCAAAAGATAATCACAAAAATAATGGTATGAGGATTTCCAGAACAAAAGATAGCACTTTGCTGGCTTACCTGCTATATCCTTTGGCATCTGGTAGCTGGTATGAATCAACATCTCCAATGGTCCCAATAATTGCTTTTGTGAGAGTATCATTGTCCATTTGCAAATCCCGCAGAAAATCACCAGTTGCATCATACACATCAAGTGTCTTCAACAGGTTGGGGTCCCGATAAGACAAGAATGAGAAGACCCCTAAATAAGGAAGTTAAAAGGAAAAAAAAGGTGAAAAACTTGGATTTAACAATTACAACTATATGCGGATAAAAAAAAAACTACGACTGTCTGAACACATAAACCCAGAAAAGTACCTGAGTGGGTGTCAAAATCACAGAAGCCTCCGTAAGCCCCACCACTAACACGTACACGATCCCACAGCCATGTGTTACTGATGTATTTCGAGATTACGTAAGCACTCCCATTAAGCTTATAACCAGTGTCGTAGACGTTAGCCGCTTTTCCAACGTAATTGACCTGCAAACATAGGAAGTGGTGTCTAGAAGTCAAATGCCAAAGTATAATTAATTTGGACAGTAGCTATATATTTTACCTGAGTAGGTATGATGATGGCTTCATTAGTCAAAGGAAGCCGAGCATTCCAAGTAGCTGATTCCACAGGGGCAGTGCTTGGAAGCAAGTCAAGAAACTTGCTAACAAAATTCACCGAGTTTGTAAGGTTTTTTCCATCAGCAGTCAAATTTATTAAGCAACCATTCTTTGAAATTAAGGTCCTGCGGATCTCCTCAAGAGATGAAGAAACTCCATCCCAATCCTCATCAACTTTCTTTTCGAGAGCTTTTAAAAACTCCAGGTAACTGTTAACACACCATAAGAAAAAGGTGAAAGAGTTCAGTTCTCGAAGCTAGAATCTTGATGGGTTTCGAAATATGTAAACCTCGAACCTTTCTGACATCATCGGCACTCAAAGTCTAGAACTGAAATATGAAAAAGAAGCCCAGGATTTTTTTTTACATTGACTGCCACCGCATACTGTTCAAGCACGGTATTCAAATCAATTGAGAGAACAGTCCAAAATACCAACCTAGCGCCACCCATTTGTTCGCCAATCCACCCTGCAACATTTAACTTTGAGTCCATCCTCGCAGCCGCAATACCATGACCACTGCCTCTTATTCGGGCCTGAAAATGAACCACCAGAGTTCTTATATAATCAAAATCAATAAGGTTCACTTTTGATGACAATTAGATCAAGCAGTGCATAGATACCTCCAAACGCGCCTTGCTTTGGGAAACAAACTGCTTAAACCGCTTATGGTCAGTAAACTGAACATCTTGAAGAATGCGATTGACCTGCAATCAATCAATGCTTGAGCTCCTCAGTCAATTTATTAACAAGTCTCTTATCATGGTAAATTGAATAACAAGCCCATCACTAGTTACGAGTTCAGTATGCCTGTCAAATAATTTTTGAAAATTATACTCTCCACATAAGATTTGTCATTAATTTCAGGATATAATATTCCAAAATTCAGGGACACCAAACAATGGGAAGCTTTATCATATACATTCTTCCAATTCTATCTTCTTCATTTTATTCCAATAGTGGTAGGCATGGCACAATAAAACCTCTACCACCCGTGGTATAATAAACTAAATAAAAATCCGAATAGTAAGCAGTCCAATCCTCCACAATTTCTGAAATAAATAAGCAAAGAAGTACAAAAATCCAATCCAGGAATATCTTGACCTATGGACATCATCGTTGCGGTAAAGATTGTAATCCCAAAGGACTAATAACCAGAGTGCACAGAGGGCAAGGTCATAGGCGTCTATATCGTAAAATCAATTTTCGATATATGTACACAAGCACACGCAAACAAATATGAAGTAAAACAGGCAGTATGCCACCCAACATGCTTTGACAAATGTAACGACCATGGGTAAATCCCCTGAACTAACATATTTGCCAACCCACACGAAACCCCTTGTCAGCCCTGATGCATTACAACAAACAACTAGAACATTTGAGGTCGTTGGTACACCTCATTCTGCTCCAACTCACCTCCCTGCTCACCCAAGGGCCATCTACTTGACTTTTGGCTGATTGCTTTGCCTCAAAGCCTCACCTAACCGGAAGACAACGACCTCAAGGACGGATACAAACACAACAACAACAGAAAGTTGAACAGCACTTGCACCTTCGATTTGCATCTCGTATGATACAGGACCCCAGGCTACTATAACTAACATTGCAACCTCGTGATATGATACACGAGGTCTAACACAGATGGAACCAAGGGTGTGTCATGCCACATGTCCATGGCCAATCTGGCTCCCCGCCACTCAGTAAAAAGTGACTTACCCCACAATCACATAGAGAAGGATCCGACTCTCCCTTCTCTCTCTCTCTCCCTCCCTCCCTCCCTCCCTCTCCCTCCCCCCCTTTCCCTCCCTCCTCTCTAACCTTGCAACCTTCGTGATATGATACACGAGGTCTGACACAGATGGAACCAAGGTGTGTCATGCCGCATGTCCATGGCCAATCTGGCTCCCTGCCACTCAGTAAAAAGTGACTTACCCCACAATCACATAGAGAAGGATCCGACTCCCTCGAGACTCGAGAGAGATCTAGAGCAAGTGATAAGTGCAGTTCCTACTAAACAACGAAAAGAAGTGAAATACTGAGCATTAACGATCCAAGTCGTGGAAAGTGGCAAATTAGTTTGCAGCAATCCTCCTGTAGTGTATTTAATATAAAATAAATACTATGCAAGTATAAATTCACTAGAAAAACACAAAAATATGATGTACCAGGTTAAACAAATCTTCAGTGCGTCCTGACATTGCTTTTCCCCGAATTATTATATGGCTACATGGATCTTCCTTCCCCCGTATTGACGATGTGAGAGGATATACTGATATTCCTCCAGTTTTCCTTCCAATTAACTGATTAAGTTGCACAAAATCCATGTCTTTGGTACCCATCTCCAGCAATGATTGACTGTCAAGCAATACGAGTAGATGGAGTTTAAATTTTGATGCAAAAAAACTAAGTTACTGTAGTTCGCTAAATAAGTAAAGAAGTACAAGATCTCCCTTTTCTTTAACTCTTAATTTTTGTTTTGTTCCAGTCACCGTGGAGTTGACTAAATGCTTTAAGCTTAACTCTGCCTAATGCACTCTCATTATCAACTATGACAAACTGACTGAGCAAAACCAAGGCATGAAACAATAGCTTATGAAAATCAGTTTTGACTTTCATGCAATGATTATTGGCCATCAACCTTATGTTTCGAGGGCAATGTAAACAAGTAGTGGAGGATTGACCATGATGCCTGGTTTCAGATAAATGCTATAGAACAACACCAATCAGAGCTAAGCCTCATAGGAGCAAATCTTGAGTGATTACACTAAATGTCAAAGTCAGCATGGTGGAACTAATGTTGAGAGTTGAGACGAATAGGTCGAAAGAGAAAAAAATGTAGATCAAAGAAACTAGAGCATATGGGATGAGCAACACCATTATAAAAGAAATCAGGACAAGGAAAGATTGGCCAAGTGGCTGGTTCCATGCAAACTTCTGGTGTTGGCCTGTAACTTTCAGTCCCAGAATCAACCTATGGCACTATAACACGTAACAACCCAAAAGGGCTACCCAAGAGATGGCACTAATACCATGTAACTTTCAGTCGCATCCTACTTATGAACCCCAGATTGCCCAAGCAAAATTGCGATGCTAGACTCACAACAGCCAAAGGTGGTCAAGGTTGTTGCAAACTTAGAAGTGGGCTGTTATCATGACTGCAATATGTCTGAAAGAATGTTAGAAGAGACATCATAGAGCCCTCAAGTCGAGTGAACGGAAAAAAGTACATTTATTCTGAGTGAAAGAAAAGAATTGTGTCAACTTCCATCCACCAATACTATGCCATGCATCATTCTTACATTGGTTGTTATTTTGTTTAATTCTCTCCTCTTTTTTTCCCATTGGAGGTTGATACAGACTAAGAAAAATACTAGGGAAGTTGCAGTTAACAAACTCCTAACAATGAGCACATCATGATACATGACAAGAAAACAAAACCACAAATCAAAAGACCATGTGAATTTAAAGGAATCTCACCAAAAAAGTGGTACAAGAGGAAGAAGCTCTTGCTTCAGTGAGCTCATATTGAAGACAACTTCAGCATACAGCACATCATTGGTGAACAGGTCATGCTGCAAAATCTTCACCCCGTTTATCTCTCCAACCTACAATCAATGAGTGCTAGCATTTTAGCTCAGTAAAGTTTTCCCAACCCTTAAACAAAACATATTGGATCTTCAACTGCAAGAGAAACAGCATAATAGTTACCTCTGAGGGAACAAATATAGGTTTTTTGGGAATATCATTCAAAGAGAGGCTTGGTACAGCTTTCAAAGCTTCTGGTGGGTCAGGAGTTTCCTGCTTCAATCGTAGCTCGTGCGTAGCCCGTGCCAGCTCAGCGAGATCCTCTTCAGTCATACTTGCTTTAACTTTGTTTAAAGTTTCTCTCTCAGCTGCTTCATCTCGAGAAGCCTTCTCTGGATCAGGCTGACAAAAATAATACCAGAAGCCACCTAATACAATCACAAAATGCAGTATTGCAATAACGATAACTTCATGTTCTTGGCTGAAATGCTCACCTGCATTTCAACTGTTACACGGTGAGGGTTATTTAAGATGAGCTTTTCTATTAAAGGAGCAAAAACACCTTTGGAGCCTTCTTTGGCAATTCTGGCTTTCAAGTCCATCAGGGGTTTCTGATACTTTAATGGTTGGAATGGGTCCCTATCATATATCCATTTTCCCTGGGAAAGAAAAGAACAAATCAAAACAAAAACAACATATATAAAATACTGGGAGGAAGAAGTCAATTGTTGGCAAACAGCAGTTAACCATAAAGCATACTTACAATAGATCGAAGCATCAAGGCCAAGCCACGAGGGAAGGACCCAGTATTGTTTTCTCTAAGAGCAAACTCAATGGTATTCATGGATGCCTCGACAGCATCTGAATCAAATCCTTCCTCTGCCAAGTCTTTAAGCGCATTCATGATCAACTCTTCTACCTTTTGAATGTCATCATCGGAGACACCCTTTAATCCTAAACTGAACTGGGGCTGAAGAAGCTCATCTTCAAGCCCACCCCCAACAATGGCATCTCCTAAACCACTTTCCAGCAGGACTTTCCTCAAAGGAGAAGCAGGAGTACCCAACATTAGATGATCCAGAAACTCCAGTGCTAGCTCAGTTTCCAAGTCTAAGGGCTTATCATCTAGCAACCAATTAAGGCAAACCATGTGCTTTTTCTTCAAGTTGCCACCTTCAGGAGCAGGATATTTCTCAACAATCCTGACAGGCTTCGAAAATAGTTTTTGAGGTTTGATGCTAGATTCACTAGGAGCTGAACTTGCATCAAACATATCTAGATACTCTGTATAAGGAAAGGGGAACACATAAGATACAGTGTTTTGGCATGAAGTTGTAGATATTTACTTACCTATTTTTAAGCAAAATTTAAAAAGCCAAAGAAAGATTCCACATGCATAGGATTTCACTAATAGACCACAATTACTAGAACCACCATTGAATGGTCATGAGTTTTCAGCACTATCGATCGAAACATTTGAAGCACCTGTGTCGGGCAATTGACACTTCAGTTAGGGTATGGTTTATGTGGGCAACACGTGTGGTTCAATATCAAGAAGCATGTCCAATGATGTGAGGTTATCATCATGCAATTTCAATGGAATGCATGAAATGCACCATGTCACCTTCTAAACACCATTTCACCCTAGATACCAACAGATTCGGGTGTGTTCAGTTGGGTTTTTCCCAAAAATTTTTAGAAAATTTTTGTGAACTAAGTTTGGAAAATTTTTTCCCAAACATTTTTTGCTTTTTTCCCAAACAATATTCATTTCCCTATAAAAGAAGAGAGAGAGAGAGAGAACACCTCGAAAATGCCGAAAAAATTTAACTCCCAAATTTTTTGTGAAACACTTACACCAAACATCTCAGAGTTTTTTTTTCCCAAAAATTGTTTCAGAAACACTCAACCGAACACACCAATAGTGTTAGAATCTTAAGAAACATGAATTTTGTCATGTGTATGTCCTTAGACAGGGAATTAATCCATGTAACAAGTGATTTGACCCGAGGTCAATTGTCACAAAAAACAGAAATAGAAGAGGAAAGCTTGTGATTCATGGTTCTATCGGTTGGTAACCTCTGGTTTGTAATGCAATTATGCACAAAATAAAATGCAAATCGAAAACAAAAAAGAAAAGAACCAAAAACCCAAACATAATATTTAAACAAATAACAAAGAACGTCGATAATTGCAGTAAATTAGACTTCGAATAGATGGAACACGTCTTTGTATATCACCAACTTCATCAATATTACATGGGTGATCAAGACACAACCCAGAATAACCTTAATTAACCCCCTTAAGGGGATTGTGTAATGTCTCAACCGGCAAAACCACTTAAGTTTCCTAAATGCTGCTACTACTAGCATGGCTGAAATCCTTTCAATTATACCATAAGTTAAACAAACAAATAGTAGAGCTTTGTATCTAGTTGCATATATAAAGATATAAGACCCCGTTGATAGCTCAAGGAAAAAAATACCACTCAAAATCCGAAGGCGTTCAGTGGGATCATCGTCACCATAAAACCATATCCTCGCATTGCTGGGATGATAGTAGTTACGGTGAAAATCCTGCACATTGTTACAGAAAATAAAATGCATAAAGCCAAAAGAAATAATACAAGATTGATAGTACAGTAGACATCCATTTTAATCCACAGCAGACATCCATTGCTGGAATAAAAACATCCACAATTGCAGTGTTTACAAAATCAATTACTCTGCACCAAATTTGCAAATACCATCATCCAACTGTCATTAGCACCTAGAAAAATTAGCACAAGGCAGAGAATAAATGAGAAACCACCGTGCTTTGGAGTACTTTAAAGTCAAAATATATATTGCTAATGTATCTTAACGATAATTTTCTATCCAAATAAATTTGACAGTCAAATCCATGATGCTTTAACAAACAGAAAGAAACCAGTCTAAATTGGGGGGACAAAAAAACCCTATAAAATTCTATACCAAATTGTGGACAAATTAAATCAACATGACACAACCAACAAACCTTGAATTTTTCAAATGTAAGCTTGGGAATAACTTCTGGATCACCCCCGCTATCAACGCCATACGTATTATCTGGAAAGAGAGCCTGTAAAGAATACAACAAAACAATAGCTGAAGCAGATTATGAGGCCTTTTATGATACTTACAACTTGTACTAGAACTAGTAAGAATATAACTCAGACTCACGCATCCAAGCATGACGTAATAAAGGATACAGCTTGAAAGCCGACATATTGACAACAATATCTTCACATATATACCTTATTTTTCAGAAGTAACATCTTCAATATGCATTCAGTGAACAACAAATTAATGCATCTGGAAGTCTACTCTCAGTATATTATTAATTTCAAAGCAAACGTGTGTATGGAAAGGATTTATTGCACAAGAAAGCCACTAATTACTGTACTCCCAAAGCATGTCAGACTAAGAAATTAGTTGAGAAGCATCGTCCCTAGTGTACTTCTGTGGAAAAAATAGCCCTCGACTGTACAGAAAATTTGATTTGTCGAGTATCCAAGTGGGACACTAGACAGCTGATGCTTGCATAAGGGTAAAGGATACTTGGCCAGCAAGCATGTCTTGAAATTTAACTTTGTCATATACAACACATTAAAACAATCACAGAATGCATGAAAGGTTCTATGTTACCTTGTAAAGATGATTTAGTACGGAAAAACACAAATAGAAAAAAAAATTAAGACACATGGAATATTTTGTCATTTCTGTGTACTTGGACATGGCATCCGATAAGCCCTACTCTGTAGATGAATATCTTAGAAGAGTCAACCCAACAGCTAAACATTTTCAGGGAAAAGGTATTCTGGCATATTCCAAGCAAATACGTAAAGAAATACAAGTGTTACTAACTTATCTGCATATTTCATTAGAAAAACTTGCTACAGTAACTATTCTCGTTTCCTAATGAAAGTACAAATTCGTGTACAACTTCTCTACAATATAGAAGCACAAATAAATTCAAGACCAAGAGAAAAAAAATTTACCTGTTGAGATGCCCGGCCCATTATGTTATCAGGTTGAGAGTATACACCCTTCATCTCATTAAAAACAACACCTGTAAATGAACTCAATGTCACGTGGAAAATCTAAACATCGGTGAAGTAATTGCACAATAGAACCAGGAAAAAATCAAAAGACTGCAGCACAAGGAAGGGGCTGAAGATAAAAAAGAACAAAAAAAAAAAAACCTTTAAAAGTTATGTCCTCTGCAGGATTGTTCAACTCATAGTGCCAACCCTCTTGTTGAAAAGTCTGGAAGTCCTCCACACATTTAGGGAAGAAGACAGCATCCAAGTAAACATCTACCAAGTTATAGAAATCCTGCTTAGAAAATAACAACAAAACATTAACGTGAAACAAGATCCAGAAGAAACAATGTCCACATTGTTTGTAGTAAACTTCATAGCCAGTTTCACCTTTGTATTTGTGGAAGCAACTGGATAGCAAGTTCTGTCAGGGTATGTGAATGCATTCAGAAACGTGTGCAAGCTTCCTTTCAACAGTTCAACAAATGGTTCTTTCAAAGGATACTTTCTTGAACCACAGAGTACACTGTGTTCCAGTATGTGAGGTATTCCAGTTGAGTCTTTCCTGCATTTACAATTTAGTTACGACACATCAAAGTGGTAAGAAATACACCAACGGCAGTCACGCACGAAACTCACACCAACTCAATATGGAACCTCGAGATTGTGGTGAGATCTAATCAAGAAACCACATTATCTAGCTCAAATTTTCCATTCATGTAAGTATTCTCATTGAACTGCATCAGCAACATGTCATTTTTGCAAAAACCATTCAAAGGTTTGACAAGTAATTTTATGAAAAACATGGGTAATAATGATAATAACCAGCTCGTAGTAACATATGCCGGCGGAAAGTAAAAGTTGGCTAAACAAACTTTTTTTTCTTTCACAAAGAACTTACAACTTAAAGGGAGCCTTCTTATAATAAAAGAGATCCACCAGATACTTGTTATATAACAATACAGAAGCTGAGCATTGTGCCATTGGCGAAATTAACCAAATAGGTTTGCTAGTTAAACACTTTTATCTACCTCGCAATTCCTACATGTAGAGCAATTCCCTTAACAATTTCGAGTTTATTACTTTCTCAACACCAAACCCCAACTCTCAATTTTAGTAACCCGTCTTCTGAAACGAATGCTAAATCTACCAAAATTAGAAATCAAGATACCATCATATTGGAAATTACTACCAATCAGCCCACATGTCTGTATTTAAACCCAGACGATATGTAAATTGATTATATACTTACGGAGGGGTGCGAAAAACAACGCCGAAGACCTTATTCTCGTCCTCGTTAGACACTGACATGATTTCAGCTCCAGTTTTTTTATGCTTATAAAGAACAGCTCTTGATTTACACTCTTCAATGAACTGTTCCGATACTTTCTCGAACCCAAGCTTCTTTGCAACCTCATCATCGGCACCAACTACTTCTACAACCACAACAAAAAAACAACAACTTAATTTCGTAACAAAAAAGGAAAATTTCATTCAATCAAAGGTAGGGTTCGAAATCAAGACCAGTGAAGTACCTGGAGAAGGCTGTGTTGAGGGAGTTGCAATAGCTCTTGGAGAGAGACTCGAGAAGTGCCTTCTCAGCTGAATTGAAGGCCGCGTGGATGTCGAGATTACCCTCAGATGATGCCGTAGAAGAGAGCGGCTGTGGAGGTTGGGGATTGAGCGGTGTCGTTTAGGGATGGAAGAGAGAGAAGAGATGCGAGCGAGGTTGTGGGACGAGCGGGCGAAGAATCTGGTGCAGACGAGTGGAGTACATGAGAGAGAGCGAAGAACAACAGCCCTCTCCATCGACGTGCTCATGTCGGTTTGTAAACAGGGGCGAAATGGAGAGAGAAATTGGCGGTGTGAGTTACAAGGAAGATGACGATGATGAGAGAGAGAGAGAGAGAGAGAGAGAGGGAAGGAGGGAGGGGACTAGGTTTGGGTTTTTGATTGGATTGGGAGGGAAATGGCGCAAAGGAACTGGGAGTGGCTTGGGGAAGAGGTTTGCTGCCAAATTGTGGCCCAGAAAAATAAACGAAAATGTGTGGAAATTTTGAAAGGTCACCAATTGCCCGGTATTTTCTCCACTTTTTGTTAATTACCCATTTAAAAAAACAGTCACATTAAAGTTAAGTTTATTATTAAATTATTTATTATTTTTACTTTCTTACTTTTATTAATTTTACATCTTATTTTTTAAATTATCAAAACATCTCAAATTTAATATTCTTTTAAAAATACAACAAGAATTCAAAAGGATAAATTTTGTAAAGCTTTTGGTTTGTTTTTTTACTTTCTGTATTTATTACATAAAACATCCTAATAAAATTTATAAAATTTGACAAAAAAATAAAAAATAAAAATAGATCATTAAATAATGATGAGGGTTTTTGAAATTTTTATGATTTTTCGTTTTGCAAAATTTTTCTACACTTTTATACATAGATAGAGGTTGCAATAATCAGAATTTTCCACAAAAGGGCATATTAAGGGAAGAATAAAATCAGCAGACGTAAAACTTTTTATGTTAATAATGCAAATTACTCGGCACTCTCGTATTCTTATATTATGAGCATTTATCTCTTGTAGCTATGGCTCTTCAATGCTTGCCGATTTGTTAAAGTAAGTGAAAAACGCGTGCAGTGCACATCGCTTCTATTCACATGTCAAAACACATAAGTAATATATAAAAGCAAGGACAATAACAAAAGAAGGAACAGACGCTCGTGCACACAAAATCTATATTTGCTTATCCGCACTACATTATAGCTAGTAAACTAATACACATGCTTTCTCCATTTCTCGAAACAAATCAAACGGGGCATCACAAACGAAGAATGGCAAATGTCAATCCATTAGGAACGACGTAACAGCTCTTCTAAAAACTCTAAGAACTAAACCATCGAGGGATAAATTTTTTCAGGCTAAGTTCATTTTACCCCTTCTTGTTTAGGCCTCATGTGGATCACCCTTCACATTTAAACTTAACCGCATAGCCCTTTTTTGGTTACTAGATTAAAAGGCATCGTTAGTGATGCCATACATATTAACTATTTGTCTTATACACTCGCCAACCCGAATTTCGTAAATTTTAAAATGCATTATTCTCTGTGTATTCAAAACGATGATGAATTGATAGATAGGTCACAGACATGAAAATTTATTTTTGATGTTTTAACTTAAGAGGTCCAACTCAATTCCTTTTTTTTTCGTTCATACGGAAAGAAGGACAAGCATTGGTTGGAAGAAGAGGACAGTTGCATTTATTTCTAAATGACTGGATGGTTTCCCAGGTTTTTCTAGAGCGTCTTTCTATCTCCTTGTGTTGCTTTGCAACAGTGATTTTGAGGCCGTAGGAACATAGGCACAGTCGATGCTGTATTATGGCTGACAAAAGTAATGACAAAAAATAAGTTTATTCAGTTATAAAAGAATGAACCTCTCAGTCGTTTCTAGACTCTGAATCCTCCCAAATAGGGGATTAGCAAAGGCATGGGAGAGGTGGGTTTCACAGCCCCATCCGCCTAGATTAACAAGTTTCACACTCCAATTTTCGTAGATTAAATTTCACTAACACGTTATCACATTAATTCTATCTAACTCTTTAACCAAAACAAACGTGATTATAACAATTTCTACCTTCAATTAAACAACCAACTTCAATATTGGTACTACTCATTACCAATCTCAATCCTTATTATCTCCCAAACTATCAATCGTTTCAACCTATAACATATATCAAACAAGACACAAGCTTTTCCTAAATTCACTTTTTATCTTCATGTTTTTGCAGCTTTTTGTGGGCTAAAAAAATTTAACTAAATTTGATATAACTTTTATTTAGGGGATTAAATTTTAGTTTTAAGATGATTATATTCGTAACAAACGAAATGTTATTTTTAGAAAACTAAAATGAAAAAAAATAGATGCTCTACTTCTCAAGGCTCGTCGGCACTTACGCATCTAATATTATGAGGACACGTTTGACGTTGAGATTGTAATTTCGCAATTAGAAGTCTGAAAAAATTATGAATATCCCACATGTTTCTTAAGATTAATTAATCCAACGACCATTTTGTGATTATATAAAGGACTGGATTATGCGAGACTATTTATCTCCTTTAAATGACTAGATTTCCACTCTTTAGCCTGTCTTCTTACCCATCCAAATCAAATATGTTATAACTAATTAATTTCATCTTTCATAATCTCATTTATTATTTCGAAGATCCACATATCTCCTTCATTTCCGTCTTTCAATCATTCTAAACAATAATTCAACCTTCCTATCAATGCCTCACACTCTGGACACCAAAAAAGGTGATTTTACTGAATCAATAATGGCACTTATAAGTAACAATGCTTTACAATTTAAGAAAGTCTCTTAACACATAATTTCGTGCACATAAATGTATCTGAATTGTAGGATGCACATAAAGTTTATAAAATAATGAGGAGTTTACTTGTATCCAATAATTTTAAACACATCTGTGTTTGAATTTATACACAAAAAATTATGTACGTAGCACTACTCTTATAATTTACAACTGCAAAAAGCCAGGACAGACTCAACCAACAACCCACCTCACCAATTTCGATTAATGATTGGAGGAAGACTACAAACATAACTTTCGTGTAAAAATTCGTATACAGATGTGATCAAAATTGTCTAATGCGCGTTAAATTTTTTATTATTTTGTAAATTTTTGGTGCATTAAACAATTTTAATACATTTTTTTTATCCAAATCGGTGCACACAATGTTTATTTTAAAAGAACCATGTGATACATATTTAGGCACAGGTGATGTGTGATATCCATGGTGCAATAGCCAAACTCGCTTTAAGCAGTACAAAGTAATCCACCCCCCAAATACAATCTCATCTTTTCCCTTCCACACCAACCTTCACCCCGTTCCCACCTCCCAAACAATGGAATCAGACAACAACAGCAACGAGGAGATCGCATTCGAGTACCTCCCCTACATCCGAGCCTACAAAAACGGACGAGTTGACAGATTCTTCGGCACCGACTCAGTTCCCCCATCTTCATTACCCAACTCCAAGGTTTCCTCCAAAGACGTCGTAATCTCCCCGGAATCCGCCGTATCGGCTCGCCTCTTTAAACCCACCACCCTCCACCCACACCAAAAACTCCCTCTCTTACTCTATTTCCATGGCGGAGCCTATTGCTTTGGATCCCCCTTTTGCGCCGAATACCACAACCACCTCACCTCTCTCGTTGCCGAAGCTAATATTATCGCCATTTCCGTCGATTACAGACTAGCCCCTGAACACCCGATTCCGATTGCTTATGAAGATTCCTGGGCTGCCCTCAAATGGGTCGCCTCCCATTGTCCTGGACAGGTATATATATATATATATTTTTTGCCTCGTAACTTCTCACCCTCCCAAAGGGTTGTGGGAAATTAGAGTATTATAAAGCTCCCCACTTGGAATTATAAGAGGTTGCAGCATCCCAAAGTGGAAATCCTTGATCCGTCATTAGATCTAGGCTTATAGCTATTACTTTATAATTTTGAACAAGTCTACGCGCACAATTTTCATGTAAAGATCGAATACATAAATCATCACGTAAAATTTGAGCAAGTTTATCCACACAACTTCTATGCCAAATCTAGTGTTTCAAATTATCCACGTGAAACTCATATTATTTTAGAGCCTCTCGTGTAGTGAACGATTTCGACCGTATATGTGTTCGGATATGATGGTGGAAGAAATTGGACGACCCTCCTGATCGGCTTCCTGGTTTCTGGGCCTTGCAGACAAGTTCGGTGAGCAGGGTGGTGGCTCGGTCTTGGATTCTCCGACAATCAAGTTAGATTTAAATTGTGGTCTATGGAAATTGGAATGAATGAATGTTGCGTCCTTCTTTCTATCTCCCTCGGTCGGGTATGTATAACGATACTTTAAAAAGGTCTCCCGCTCCAGGACACCCTTTTTGAAGTGATTGGTGCTCCCACTTAGGATGTTGAGTGATCATGAGCGCTACTCCCAGGACCTCATGGGTGGAAATTGTGGTTTCCCCTTTCCCTTCGCACCAACCTGCCCAACTCTTAGCTGGTTGGTTGTTAAACTCGCCCAGCTAACTGAGCACCCTGAATCATGCGGTTATCGCCGAGTGAGTGTCTCTTGCCGATCGGACGTGTCCGAAGTGGACTCATCTAGATCAATCATGAAAATACGGGTAGACTTTCTCAATGATTTTCCATTTTATTTATTGTTTTTTAGTGAAATGTTTACAATGAAGTACACTGACCCATTAAGATGAAAACTTTTCCTAGAATAAAGATATTTTTTAGATGTCTTGATAAATTCATCCAATAGAATATTATATTTTATTCATAAAATTATATATATTATAAATAATGGACCAAGTGTCTATTAATCCCAGATCTAGACCTGCTTTAGCTTAACATATGGCCTGCAGGGCCCTGATAATTGGATCAATGATAATGCCGATTTACAAAGAGTTTTTATTGCCGGTGACAGCGTGGGAGCCAATATTGCTCATAACACGGCGATAAAAGCCGGGGAGGAGGAATTGCTAGGGTTGAAGTTGATTGGGGCTTGCTTGGTTCACCCGGATTTTGCTAGCAAAGAAGGGCACGTGTTTAATTCGTGGTTTTTTGCTTGTCCAAATACAACCGGGTCAAATGACCCAAGGATTAACCCTGCCGTGGATCCGAATTTGTGCAAAATGGGGTGTAAGAGGGTGTTGGTTTGTGTTGCGGAGAGGGATGGGCTGAGAGAAAGGGGATTGTTTTATTACGAGACATTGAAGAAGAGTGGGTGGGGTGGAATTGTGGAGATTATGGAGAGTGAAGGAGAAGGGCATGTGTTTCATTTGTTTAACCCTAATTGTGAGAATGCTGTTGGTTTGGTGAAAAAGTTGGCTTCCTTCATCAATCAAGAGTAACCCTTAGATAATTATGTGAGTTTTGTGTTGTGAAATGGATTGAT
>JABCMJ010054479.1:0-10971 GCA_014822125.1 Arbutus unedo
ATGCTATAAAAATGTTGGTAGATCAAAGGAAAAAAAGTTTTTTGATCCCTTCCTATTTTGAAAACATTACTCAAAACAAAATATTCTGAAAATATTTAGTTTAAATTCCTACCCTGAAAAAAATTTCATGTTACTTGAAAGTTGATTATCATGACGTCATCAATGGCTCCTACATCGTCGAAGTTAGATATTTGGTAATTGTATCTTAATCCTATTCTCAATAAATCTATAAGCTTTTATTTCTATGAATTTATATATTTTTACTTTTTTTCTCCTTAATTACGTAATTTTTTATTTAATTTGATTTTTTATTTGACTTATTTTGAAAATATTCGTTTGAACTAGCCTGGTAACTATTTACTGAGTTGAGACTTTATTTTTTTTCTTCACCAAAAATCGTTCAAAACTAAATATTTAGAAAATTCTATAGGATTTTTTTTCTTCATCTCTTTGTTGCATTCTCTAAAATTTTGAGTTCGGCCATCACTTTTTATTAATTTTTTATGATGATTTGTGTGCAGAAGGCCGGCAACGGGATATACATACGGCAAAGGTTGGATGGATTTTCGCTACACAATCATATGTATCATCCACAAATAATATATCACATAAGAGTATCCTACATGTGTAAGATCAATGGAAAAAAAGCTCAAAACAACGGTGACCAGAGCATAGAAGTCAAACTGGTGATGAAGGCCTTTTTTTTACCTCCTCTAAAAATTATACCTCTCCCTTTCCCCTATCCAAACGAGCCCTTATGGGAAAATATAGTTTTCATTCCGTTTGATTTGCTTTTTAGGGATAATTTTCACTGACAATTTTGTTTCAAATGTACTCATTTTGTTCTATTTTCATAGTCTATTATTTTCATTTGGAATATTTCAAAATGAAAATTCATTTTCTAAAAGTAACAATTGAAAATTAATTAAATTTTATTTTTGTCTATTTATTTAAATAAAATTTATACCGTACACATCAATCAAACTTTTTAAATTCTACTTCAAAACATATTTAAAAAGAAAAATACTATTTACAGTAATTATTATATTTTTTTTAGAATTTTGAAGAGAAAGTATGAACTTGGGCGGAGGGAGTAAATATTTCATGTGCTTTTATTAGTCAAATTATAAATTTCCTGACGGACATTTTTGTAACTGCGAGTAATAAAAAATTCGAATGCTGAAATTGTGAAACTACATTTTATCGAATTTCATCAGAACCTCATAGTAATTTCCGTTCACTCCCCTTCTCTCTCTCTCTCTCTCTCTCTCTCCCTCTTTCCTCACACTAGTACTCGCAGCGGCACCGCCTCTCCAAGAAGCTAGCGTCATTTGGCGTTTCAGATTTTTTTATCATCACAGATTATTGCGTAACAATATTATATTATATATGGAGATTTGATTTAATTATTTAATTATTATTTATTTTTATGAAGTTTTTTTTATAATTTTTAACTTTCGTTAATTTTTTATAGATTATTAATTCGTTTCGACTAGAGATTTTAAAAAAATTATAAATAATAGACTAAATTTTAAAAAATTCAAAAATAAAATTTTTTGTGCTTATTTATCATCTTTAGTGATTTTTTTTAATTTTTAAACATAATTTTATACTTTTTAGATTCGTCTCATCGAGATAGACTAATAATCTACAAAAAAAATTGAAAACAAAAAAAAAAAGTTTTTTTTAGAGATTTCACTCATTTTAAGACATGGTTATGTGGTACATTAGAACGAGGCCCAAGCCAATTTGCTATAGAAAACAAAGTTATCAATTCTTACAAAGTGTGTCGTGTTTGTTATTAGTACGAGATGTATTGTATTAGCATTTATCAGTGTATCATTTTGAATTTATCGATAAATCCCCCCTCCTCTCCTCTTTGCTTGGATTGTCTAGTATTTTCTTTATTTTGCCAACGACATCACTCGGTTAGAAAATTGTGTACAAATGCTTATGGTATGGAGCATTTACAATGTGTGGCGTAATAAGTATGACTTAGTGATATCTCCCACTATCTCTTTAATTGACGATCTCTCCCCCCTTGCTTGGATTGCTTAGTTTTTTTTTCATGTTGCCAACGACATTACTCGGTTAGAAAATTGTGTATAAGTATTTGCGATGCGGGACACTTTGATGCAGAGTATTTATAGTGCCGAACGCAATGTATATGGCATAATGATGTCTCCCCTCTTTGCTTGGCAATTAAACATAGAAATAAATCACCAAATTTAAAATAGAATGATTTTAATCTCAATTTATTAATAATT
Source organism: Arbutus unedo (assembly GCA_014822125.1). Classification (NCBI taxonomy): domain Eukaryota; kingdom Viridiplantae; phylum Streptophyta; class Magnoliopsida; order Ericales; family Ericaceae; genus Arbutus; species Arbutus unedo. Next base: position 2,268 of record JABCMJ010054479.1, read on the forward strand.
AGTTAAAAAATCATAAACTAATTTTTTTTTTTTTTAAAATGGTACAATATGGTACTTAGTCAAAACAGACCAAAACGGTCACTAAAACGATAGGGAAAACGGATATCGGTATGTGGCTGAGATGGTACACGGTCCGCCTCTTGTTAGGAAGATAGCACGAGAAGAACACTGAACAACTCTACTCTCTTTTCAGGCGTTCCAAAGCCACGTGCTCCCTTTTCCTTTCCCACATCTTGATCAACTAGTTCTGCCATCTTCTCCAGCTGACAGGTGGCCCCACGAAACAAAGATCCCATTACCCTAATCTCTCATCACCGCTCCAGAAATTGCCACGTAATAACACGCAAATTTACTCGGCTGCCCTGGTCGACGCCCTTGCCGAATATTCCAAACCACACAATTTGATCCCCCCCCATTTTTTTTTTTCTCTTTTTGTTTCCAGCTACAAAGGGAATTCTTTCCTTTTCCGCCATCTCAAATATATACGCTTCTCTCTCTGAAAAATCTACTAGGTTCTCCGCCAATCTATATAACCTCAAATCTAGACAGAGGAAGAGATTTCTCACACAGTATCTCTCGAAATTTTAATGGATACATCGCCTATCGATTCAATTCAGATTCTGTCGGTTGTTTCGATTTGTTCTAAGCACTTCAATCTCTTCTTATTTAGATCTTTTCGTTGTCGTCCTTGTAATTCCTTCTGACGTACACACATTCCGGAGCTGTCACCGATGGGAAAGCGTAAGTCTTATATTTAATTTTTCTTGCATATTGCATAGGTTTTTTCTATTGTGTTTATGGATATGTTGATTCTAGGGTTCCGTAATGGACGACTTAGGTTTTGTTGGACGTCATGGTTCGGATGGTTTTTTGACCCGGTCGTTTCAATCCTGTAATTCTGTAATTTAGCTTTTACAACAACTAGCGGTGCGAAAATCTGACGAAGTAATCGGGTTTTTCTTTGAAAAGCTCTTGACTGTTATATGATTACCTTTTTGTGCATAAAAGGGATTGTGGTTTCCATGACGAGTTGTGAGAAAATATCAAAAAGCTTGTGGAGAAAAAATGGCCGCATCTAGTTTTTGTGAATTGAAATATATCTATTGCTTAATTACCAAAAAGAAACAATGAAGAATTGGAATTTAGTTTTTGCTTGGTGATGTTGTGGTTGGAAGAGGGATATAATTGAGACGTCTTTGGTGTGAATTTGTTGGACTCTACAGGTAGTTCTCAACGTAGGAATGCTGCGATGTTGGATACTGACGACACTGATAGTGTAAGCTCGTCGTCGACAGTCGGAACAGAAAGCATGGTGGTGTCCGGCACCGAAGAAGTACAGCTGAACAAAGAAAGTTTACTTGATCAATGCCTAGATGATTTATACGAGAAACGGTACTTGATTACTTGTTGAATTGATTATGTTGGCATACATGAATTGTGCTGCGAAAAGAAATGGCACGTGAATTATGAGTAATTTAGCTGACTTAACCCTATGGATATTGGCATTCAATGAACAAGCGATTATTTCTCTTTTTTACCTGACCGCTAATGTTGTCTTTTTACCATTTTTGTGTTGAAAGGGCTTCCACGAGGGAGAAGGCATTGGCGGCAATTATAGAGGCTTTTAATAGCTGCTTGCAGCACGAGTTTGTGGAAAACAAGTAAGGGTTTATATCTCTTGTCACGTTTTCTTACCAATAGTTATGAGCTTCTGAAAGGGTCTAGGCTAGGGAATATGTGATGTTATTGTTTCAATAGCTTGTGATTCTTCAAGAAATGAGGTCACTTTTAGTTCATGTGTTTTTGAGGAGGCTATGAAAGGATGAAGATGATCTTTGCCTTGATCTGATCAAATGACTTCTGTATCATGCAAGCAGTCTGGACTGGCATGTATTGGTGTTCATGTGATTGGGAAATGATTCCATGCTACCGGTCCCTTTTTTGTCGTTTTAACTTCCTTGATTGGCATCTCTATAGCTGCTCGATTTATTGAAGTGGCTTACTGCAACATAAAAGTAGGGGCCAGGGGACAAAAAGGGATAAATTGGATTACTTTGCGTTTTGGTTAAGCTGCCTACTTATTGGTGTATCTGAAATATTTCAGTGCAAGTATTACTTGCTATCACCAGTCATGCTTTTCTGTACATTAATGGAGTTGCGTGGTATTTTTCCTGTAGATTCGTTACGCTACTGCATCAGTGTTTGAATTCTTTCAAGCGGGGATCTGCTAAGGAGATATCTTTGGCATCTCGTGCAATTGGTGACACTCTAACCCTTCTTTTTTCTCAGTTGTGTTGTATTCCAAAGTTCTGAAATATATTCTCTTTGGTAGGATTGTTGGCTCTCACCACGGGTCCTGGGGACAAAGCGCAAGAAATATTGGAAGAATCGATGCCACCTATATTACAGGCTCTCAAATCTGGGTCTGAAGCATCTAAGATCTCGTCGGTATGTTTGACTGTCAATATTGATACTTTAACAGCTCATGGTGATTGGGTCGTTATTCCTTCTATTTTTAAATCCATTGTTTGATGAATATCTTTTTTCTTCTTGTTCTTATTATAGTTGCTAGAGTGTCTAGCTGTTATCACTTTCGTTGGTGGAAATGACACAGAGGTAATTGAAAAATCAATGCAAATGATGTGGCAAGTGGTTCATCCAAAACTTGGGTCAAATGTAAGTACTGATATTTCACTCTTTTTGTTTGGAAGGTTTCTAGTTGTGTCATGGTTCACTATACACCTGATCTTGCCATGTTATTCAACTTCAATATGTCCTGGGGTGCAAATTGGCCTTTTATTGGTTGGTACTTTTGGCAAATTCTAGCCAGTAGAAACAAACTTATGAACTCTCATTTTACATCAAGTTGAGATGCCTTGATTGTAATTCTGTTCTCATTATTCAGGATTTGATCTATGAGATAGTAGTTGGTTTGGAAACTGCGATGGAAAAACTAATGCTCTAATCTTCTCAGGTAGTTGCCACTAAACCATCACCAGGTGTGATAACAGCAATGGTCTCTGCTTGGTCGTTCCTTCTTACCACTATAGATAGATGGACACTCGATCTAAAAAGTTGCCAAGAGTGAGTAAACTCCGGCTCTCTGTATCACTGATTTCGTCTTCTCCCTATGTATCAGTACTTTATACAGTAAGACGATGAAGTCCACATATAAACTTTTCTTTTCCCTGCCTTTATGGGTGTTCTCTAATACGCCAGATGCGAATTTTCAATTTTAGACCTTTTGGCCACGAAATGTTGTACATTTTTAAGTAAATAGTTTAGTTGTTGGCATGAGGAGAGATAATAAGTACATTAATTGAAACTTGTTCTACTAATGATGCAGGTCAATTACTTATTTCTCTACTCTGCTAGACAAGGATGATAGGTCCATTCGGATTGCTGCTGGTGAAGCACTTGCATTGATTTATGAGATTGGGAACTTGGAGAAGTTTTCTGGTGAAGCTAAAGTATCTAGTGACAGCTCCGTCTCTAAGGATTTAGCACATATACATGGTTTGAGAGCAAAAATTCTGAATCAAGTCAGAGACCTTTCCTCGGAGGCAGGTGGTAAAGGTTCTGCAAAGAAAGACCTAAACAGTCAGCGGAATTCTTTCCGAGAGGTTCTTGAGTTTCTTGAGGTATTGGTTTTCACTTTTATTGATTTCTCACTCTACTTCTCGCTTCTATTGTTGGTCGTTGTGATGATCTTACTTTATATATCTATGTCAGGATGGTTATCCTCCAGAAGCGTCAGTAAAGATCGGGGGTGAATCTCTGACCGTGACATCATGGTCTCAACTTATACAGGTACCTTCTTTCCTCTTCTATCCGATTTAGGGACTTGGATGCTTGAACTTTCTACTTTGCATTCTCATTTTTTTCCTTGCATCTCTTTGCTGTTTCTGCAACAGTTGAACTTTTTGAGGCATTTTCTTGGGGGAGGATTTGTTAAGCACATGCAGGTTCATTTCTTATTCATAAATTAGTGTTAATTACTTGAATCTTCCGTTCTAATGATCATTTCTCCCTTTTCTAACTACCTCTTTTTCCTTGGTGGTAAACAGGAAAATGAATTTCTTCATGATGTATTTGAGTTCACACCAAAGAGAAAGCAGCTTCCTGGAGACGAGCCTCGTATGTCTACTGGTGATAAGGTGATTCATCTCTCTGCAATTTGATTCCACTTTATGATGTCCTGTAAAGCTATATATTTGTGGAGTATATTTGTAAGTGTTTTTCTGTGGAGGATGACGTTGGGAATCTAATATTTTGTGTGGAAAAAGTTCTGACCCTTGGTAGTAATAGACATGTTACAAGGATGTTTGTAATTTTGGTCGTTCTTTGGATTGGTATCCAGGTTGAGCTGTTCCTTTTTTTTTTTTCCTTGGTTTAGTTTCCCCTCTAAGCAAGTGCGTTACTCCTTTGTACAGAGATTGTTCAAGTCACCAAACTCGGTTGTAAACAAGGCAAGGACACAGTTCCGAAATAAGCAGCGGATGATGTCCCAGGTAGGTTATCCATTGAATCTTTAGTAAATTAAGCAATTGGTTGATCAATTGAATCTTAGTACCTTTGAAGCTCTTATTACTAATATTTTGGGAAAATGTTAAGATCCATTTGCTTATAATTCGGTGGGATTCCGGCTTCTTGTTTTTTTTGGGGTGCAGGACAAGAACGCTGGCCATTTTGCTGTTGGTGTAGGTGATGAGATATAAAATGCTGTCAGCCTGAAGATCCGAAGTTCCTCATTTATGTCCTTGTAAAATACTTTAGTTTCATTATTATCATCCCAGATGATACAGTATCACAAAAGTGAACCATTTTAATTGATCCAGTTCAAGTATGTAAGCACGTAAAATAGATCGGTCTTCATTAGTTAAACACTATTCTCTCTCGGTGAAGCATTTTATGACTACAATAAAGTGGTTCTTCAATTTGCTGCCGGGAATTTGGATCCAAATTCTGTATTTGGGAATCAACATCTTGTATGCTAATTGGCAAATGGTGGTTACGGTGTTGATGTATGTTGGTGTGCTTGCCTTGAATCGTATGTTCTCTGTTTCCAGAAATTTTGCACCATTTTCATGTTTTTGGCCATGTTTTATTTCAAGTGCACAACCCTCCTAACTGCTACTGCTTCTACACAAAAAAAGACAAAGTCAAGATCCTTGTGTGATGGTGTGTTATGTCGTTCTTCATGTGATGTTAAATGAGATTTATTATGATTTATTTAACTATTCAAACTGTGCATCTTTTGTGGGTTTTGTTGTATTTGTTGTTGTAAAAAATCAAATTGGTCAAAAATTGGTCGCACTAATAAGAGATCAGTTTTGTTCATTCTTGATTATCTGAAGATCGAAGTCTATTTTATTTTGATTATCCTTATTGTGATTTAAAAAAATTCACTTGAATTATTCAATGACATCTGAAATTTTTTTAGTTATCAAAAAAATGCTTTTCAAACGATTATAAGTATGTGTTTGAATTAAAATTGTAATTAGTAAGTTTCGAAGACTAAGGAGTTTTGAACTAAAAAAATTAAAATTTTAGTTTAAACACGATATTCGGTTGAGTTGAATTTTTTCATAATAATTAAAACAAATTAAATAATTTTATTATCAAAGGACAGGCACCGATGACAGCGTATAAAATTTATGGTTCGGCTCTTACATATGATCACTCGAGAAATTATATAATAATGTCCAACTAGGGCCAGTGCTTTCTCAAAATCTTAAAGAGTTGCATCTTGAACAAATTGATGGATTTGCTTGAAAGTGGTGATTATAAAAAGTTAAAGCCCTTTAAAATTTCCCCCGTGCTATAAATAATAATATAATTGGAAGGATCATATAATTTAATGAAGACCGTGATGTGTTTATACAATATTTCAAGTAGAAAGAGAAAGATTAATTAATGGTTGGATTAGATTAGAGGAGACAATGAGACCATTTCTAAGTTTCATGACACTCGTGAATGGTTTTAAGTATAGTTTTAGTTTTTTTTGGTATGTTGACTTGTACGATATATACCATGAAAGTAATTATAAACTCTGGCTTTTTCTCCATAATCGGAATTTTGGAAAAATAGGTGTTTTTGGTTTTTTAAAGTAAGAAGTTGGTTTATGTTTTGTTTACTAAGAAGACAATGTTACCCTGATACCTTCTTCTTTTGTTTTTTGGGTAAATCAGGGTGTGCTGACCGACACACGTCTTTCTTTTTTATGACTCAGTATGTTTATATAAACTTATTTGTACCTCGCCTTATATTTTAAAAATTAATCTCATCATTTATTAATACTGTAAATAGGTAAGAAAAGAGGAACAATTAAAATCAAGACAAAAGCTCCACATGAAGTGGCCACATAAGAAGTTATATATAGCATTATAAAATATTTGGAGGTTCGGCCTCCCATCCATAGCCACCTAGTTTTGGAGGAACTAGTCCACCAAAATAATACCTAATGCGGGAGGTATAAAAAAAATTAAAATTCGAAAGTACCCCTACCAACGGATGTACACTCTAGAAACAAATATGAACTTGTAGTAATTATTAAATTATTATTTTATCATTTTTTTTCTTATTTAAATATTTTTGTAAATTTTTATTTTGCATCACTGTTTTGTTAATTGTTGGTTATTCTCGATAAAAAAAATTCAAAAAAGTACAAAATTATATTCGTTAAAAAATTTCAATTAGTGAACTTTTCTTTTGCATTAATTAGTTTTTTTTTTTTAGTTTTTTGACATAATTTTATATTTTTTTAATTTATTTTGTTGAGACGAATTGACAGACCAAAAAAAATTGATAAAAAAATAACAAATATAAAAACAATTAACTAAAGACAAATAAAATTAATTTAGATAATTTAGGCCAAATATAGTTACCACAACTGGCGTTAAGTGTAATTTGATGAGCTGTTAAGGTCTATTATATATATGTGGATTCTGGAATCCAAATTAGACTTCTCCGATTGATACAATGAACCCTATGATTTTCCTGCAAAATACTCAACACTAAATTAGTGCCGACTGGGGCGGGATCTCCGGCGGGCACTCTGACGATCAAGTTAGCTTTAAATAAGAGCGAAAGCAACTTGAAAGTAGTCTTAGCGCGAGTGTGTGTGTACCTCTTAATGGGAGTGCCCCTGGAATATTTATAGTGTAGAGAACCAACTGCCTGCGACAAGCTTCAGCTGAGAAAGTGTCCTCGTGGTCCGGAAACCACATAGGCGTTGCCACGTGTCCCACATTCGTGCGGATCGGGCAGGCATGCGTGCACGTTCTCTCGAAAAGCAGAGAGCACGTTCCCACGTGCAGAGGCCGAGCGTAAAACAATAGGAGCTTCGGTCGAGAGACGAAGAGTGCAGAGTTAATCCAAACGATGATGCTGATCATTAATATGCCGAGGTTTGGTGCCGAACGAAACGCCATGAGACTGAACAGCCGAGTTCGAATTGTGATCAAAAGGCCGTTCGGTCTACAAGTCAAAGATCTATAGCGTTGTTTTTGGACCTAGCCGAACTTGGGCCGAGCAGGGGTGAGCCGAGGATGATTGTGGGTCGTTTGGCCCATAACCCGAGACTCGGTAGTGCATCTCCTGGATATAGCCCCACCCGTGCTGAGCGATGATGGACCGAAGACAATCGTGGGCCGAAGATCCACTGTTATAAATTTTGGCCTACTACAATATATCTAATATATTATCTTATTTTTGTACTTTGAACAATATAAATTAATCTGCTGGAAACTAAAAAGATAAATTTATTTTTTAAATACCAACAAGTAAGTTTAAATGTTCCAAGTTTCAACAAATAAATTCATCTAATATATAAATTTGATTTGTTAGATAAATTTTATGTAACATATAAACTTTTTCTTGTATTTTGAACAGATAAATTTATCTATTGAAAATTAAACCTGAACAGATAAATTTATCTGTTCTATTTTGTGTGCTTGCCAGAAATATGTTGAAAAATATCTCCGGTGACCAAGGTGACAAACAAATGTAGTTGGCGGTGGCCAAATGTGGTCGCGATGATGACGTGATAAGAGAAGGTGGAGCAAATGATTTTAAAGTCTTTTGTGATGGCTTAGCGACTTTTTGTGACGGTTTGAGGCTGACGCAAAAAGTCTTTTTTTTAGTAGTGTTTTGAGAGAGTTTATTCATGAGTAATGAGGACAATTTTGTCTAAAAAATTGTCTCTTTTAAAATTAGAGGACCTTAGAAGTGAAGACTTTTAAATGAATGAATCCTAAACCTTATAAAAATTTAGCTTATACTAAATGATATAATATGTCTTAGTTAAGGACTTAAGCTAAATTTCCAAAAAGTATTAGGAGGAAGAAAACTCTTTAAGTTTTAGGCCTTGAACATCGATCAGACCAACACTTCCGGTTACGTCACACAACTAAAATGTACATCTTGTTAAATAGCCATGTCACATGCTTACGCATAAAGTATTAGCTAATCACAATAATTTTGTCATGGAAAATCAAATTTAAAACTTTTAGAAGGAATAAATTTGTAAATCAATATCTTGACTAAAGAGACAGCCCTTAGGTTATGATACTATTATCTTGCTTTTCTTGAAAGTACAATCCCATTTGTCATGGAAGACCATGCGTAGGATACGAAATAATGGATATAAAAAAATGTATTTGTAAGTTCACGTACGAAATAAACCAACTTAATTTAGTATGAA
>JABCMJ010054502.1:0-10179 GCA_014822125.1 Arbutus unedo
TGGAAGAAATAATGGAGCATTGCATTTTTGTCAAAAAGTGAGTTCAATCAAATCCAATTAAAAGAGTAACCAACTTAGCTACCTCCATTATCGTTATACATCTGTAGAATACATTCCAACTCCCAAAAGCTATTTTCCACACAAAAAGAACAAAGTAATGGAAAACACTAGAATCAACAAAATTACACGAATACATTTTCAAACCAGTCCTCAACACCTGGAAAATATCCTGATATGGCTTATAGTCTGCCTTCCAATTTTATTAGCATCCCCCACACAAATCTCTATGTTGCAAATTTTATCTAAAAACGTAAAGGAAAGTATTGGTCCCATAAAAATTTCTAAAATTTTTTTCATAACTCAAAATGAAATGTGTAAATTTACTTAAGTGTGTTGACTTTTAAATCTAAATAAATCATAACTTTTCACTTTGAATTTAGGAATATTTTTGAAAAAAAATTTCTAATAAATCGTAGCACTCCTCAAAATGTTCACCTTCTTCCAACTTAAACTAAAAAAGTTGGTCCTATTCACATCAGGACTCAGAAAATACAGTAGATTCAAAATAAAAAGAAAAGTTTACACACACAATCCACGGAAGAGTACTGAAATTAAAAACAACCTGCTTATTATCAAACCATCGAGCACGAGGATATAAACATCAGGATTAAACATGGAGGCTCTCCTGCATCACAAGATTCAAAATTTAGATCCAACACTGCCTGAGCAACAACTATGCTAAAAAAAATCCAACATATTTCATGGTTGTGTTAAATGGCTAGCATGACCAGTCAGAAGGGAAGAAGACAAAAAGTGATAAGAAGACTGAAAAGGCTTTGAACCTGATGAAAAAAGAGCAAACAAACTACTTCAATCCTATAACCATCACTGTGGTAGGCCGAATACGCAAAGGGATATGGACCTTCAACCCAAATGCACGCTCGACCCATCTGCGTTGGGATTGAACTGGGTTAGGTCAAAAAATGGATCCACTCATACCAAGCCGTGAAGTTCGGCAGGCCAATCTGGCATGCCTCAAGCCCTGCCTAGCGCATGATTCCAGATTGGACCAAACCTCCTCCACACTCAGCCTGCAGGACGGGTCCTTAAATTCACATTGTTTGGTAGTGCCGCCAAGGGATTTATGCTCGGCACGGCCAGAGGGTGACGTGTTCTCCACGTTGCATGTAGTTGTTTGGGAAGACGTGAGGACGAGATAACTGCCAGACATGCAGACATTACCGCCCTATTCACACAGAGGTGGGCCACGTGGCAGAAGCACGTGACTTGCGGTCCACGGCGACATATTTCCAACCGGCTCTCCCAACGCTCTGTTGGTCCATAGGCCAAGGGTGCTCCATTCTCATGTACACACATGCAGTTCACTCCAGTTCTTAAGTTGGTTTGCTCTCTCCTTACCGGAAAACTAACTTAAGCATCAAAGTACCCGCCGGAAACCCAACCCCCGGTCAGCACTAACACAGAGATAAGTGTTTTGTAAAAAGGCAAAAGGAAGTTCAAGGCCTTATTCTACAAAAGTCAATGAGTGAGACTCCAGACTCCACAATCACCATTGGAACAAAAGAAGGGAGGGGGGAGGAGATTTTTTCATCTTGCGTCTGTTTGGTCATGAAAATGAGAAACCAAAACCCAACAAGATTAGCGAGTTAAAATCAGCCTTACTAGTCAAATCAGTTTCTCGTATGAATATATTCACCTGGCATTATGTGTCATCAACCATGTTGTGGACTTTATGTCAGATCTCGGACTTGAACTTTAAAGGGTTGACAGTTTGTTCTCTTGCCTAATTAAGCATAAGAATTTCGTGAAAGTTGCTTTTCACAAACTAATCGTTTACATTGGAGTGTTTACCTTAAATATGTTCAGCTCCATATCAAGCAGCAGCACCAGTTGTAATGCCAATTGTTTTAAGATCAAAAATCTCGATCCAATAGCCATCAGGATCCTTAATGAATGCTATCCCTTTCATTTTCCCTACAAGCACATCGCATATTTGTACGCAAGCAACCTTAGTTCTCACCCAATGGAAAAGATAAAGTGTAATATCCATCGGTTTTCACACACAACAGAAAAAATCATGCTTAATAAACAAATATAAACCGTAAGTGATGGTGAGAACAGTAATAATGCATTATACAAACTATATGCAAATTTTAGATTTTAAAATCCTTTCTGGCCATATCATTTCCACTATGTTTTTGGCAGAACTACAAAATAAAAAACTAATCATCCTTGCTATTCTAATAATAGGTCCACCTTTCACACTCCTACCCCACTGCAGCCCTTGGAATGTGGGGGAAACAAACTAAATTCTTGGCAAGGTCAGTCCGCTCTCAACATCAAACATCTACTCCCCCTTTTTTCCACAGTGACTTAAATAATAAAATAGTTAACGACTAGAGAAGGCAAATTGACTTTGGTTGAGCATTACTCACCCAAGTGAACAGATTGCAGACAGGTTATAGATACATCAGTAACACAATCTCAATCCCTCCCACCCACCCACAGCAATACCAGCTGTATTTGCACCCTAGCGAATCTAAGCTCATGGATTCTGATAAGGGGCCTCAAGAATGAAAAGCCTCTAACAAAAGGTAAATAGAACTGAGAAGAAAAGGTTTACATATTCTCACTGCTACAGGAGTTAAATTACTAAGTCAGCTTGACGCATGGTTCTTAGATGTTCAGAGATTTGCCGAGACACAAGAAGGTGGTAACATCATCTTCAGTCAGAAGAAAGAATTCAAATTATTCCGAAGTGTTGCTTATGCCTTGATCAATTGAATAGCTATACGACCTATCTTGTCTTTATATTTTTCGTTTCGGAAAGCAATGTATTTAACAGCCAATGTCAGCCTTACTATCCATGCTCCCCTGTTCTAATTCTTTTGTCAGCGATCATATTCCTAGCTAAATACCATATTTTGTACAATATTGTCTCGTCAACACATCTAGCATAACTTGAGACAATATTGCTTGTCGAGGAAGCATCCTATCAAAGATACAGGAACTCTGGAATCGAAAGAATAAAATTACCATCATCAGGCTTCTTGACAAACTCCACCCCTAGACGTTCAAATCTCTCACAAGCCTTGTATGTGTCATCAACAGTAATACCTATGTGTCCTGGAAGCAACAAAAGTGAAGTTAAATCTCAATGAAAGATCGGTTAAAAACCGAACACTGGCCCAAAAACGAAAATCATTTTTCCAAAGAAAACATCGCATGTCCAAAGCTAAATCAGGTGACGTACGGATCACTTTTGTACGAGGAACAGGGATGGGAATGTAGTATGCCACATGTCCTAAATCATGAGACAATGGAAGCAGACTTCTATAAAAGTGATTAAAATAATTGAGGGTACTTTAATGTTTCAAGCAATAAACATCCAATAGAAAGAAGCATTAATTATTCAGGTAAAACACATTTTATAGGAGCATTATAACCATCATTTTTACAGTTTGTCTAGCCAAACTATACCCTCTGTATTTTTACTTTATTGCATCTGATTTTTTTGCGCAAGAAAATGTCAAGGAAACAAATACATAGACTTTTGGATTACCTTGGAGTGCTAATTCACTATTTTTTGGAACGCACAAGTACATTGTTTTGGAATGTACATTCCGAAGGCAATTCGCTAGGGTATCAGTTTTTCCAGTGATACAATACTAATGAAAATTAACTAAGCACATTCAGCGTTTTTTCTTGACTATGATGAAAACATTTTCAAAGACATTGACATTGACATGGACACACCCATCAATCAAACAGATGCCGATGCAGTAATTGCCTGCGTTAGGTAGGGAAGGAGTGAGATTCCCTAAACTAAACGAACCTAAACTTCGCGTTGTTTGATTGGTTTCGCTTTGATGGTTGAAGAATATGTCTTAGGCTAGACAAATAAATTCCTTTCTTATTTTGTATAATAGTGGAACATGCTGAACCAAATCAAACTAATCCAATATGCCAACTGATTGACGCAGCACCGAATAAATTAATCAGCAGTGTCAATGAATGGATTTTAAAATCCTGAAACCTTATGCATCTAACATAAAGCTGAAGACGAGTCAAATTTGTGAATATAAGTTGAAAGAAAGCAAATCAAAGAAGACATCTATGTTCCCTGCAAGCCAGCAAAGTCCACATACCAAAGCCACGAGGTTCTGAATTCCCATTGTGGTAGCCTTTGAAATCCGGATCACTCTCAGTACCCCAGTTACTGTGCCACACATTTATGAGTGTTAGTGATCATGAACCGGTGAAGCATGAGGAATCACATTGCGAGTGGGGAGAGAGAGAGAGAGAGAGAGAGAACAGAATCTACTGTGTGAGCTCAATTGTAGCCTTCTTACTGAATGTCCAAACAGTACGATCAACTGAATCACTTGGAGCTGATGCTGGATCCTAAATGAGAGAGAGAGAGAGAGAGAGAGAGAGAGAGAGAGATGAAAGTAAATCCAACCGAAAATGGGGGAGCAGCCCACGTATGAAATGGTTCCAAAGACAAATTTATCAAGCCTAGAAGGAGCTAAAAACATTACATTTTCAACTTATTTGTTTCTCCTTTTTTTAAAGTACCAGTGGAGCACCAACCAGAGAGGAACTTCCCAAAACATCTTTCCAAGATCAAAATTTATCTCATGCTTGTGAGATGCATACATGATTAGTATATACATGGACGTACATAAATTAAGAAAAATAAAGGTTAGAACTTTTGGAGGACAACCAAATGTTTGTGCTTTTATCAGAAATGCAATGATGTTGGAGGCTTACTTAAGAGAAAGGCATACATTAACGACTCCAAATCATGTAGAAGGCTCCAAAAATACACTAAGACAGTGGTAGCAAATAGCAATAGATATTTGTTCGATCAATGCATAGCATTTTACCTCATAGCCCATAAAATACAAGCTAAACTTCATTTCTGGAAAATCCAACCGCTTAAGTAACCTGCAATGTGCAACGAAGATTCATCCAAAAAAGTAACTTCAGAAAATCAAAAGTTACTATAGCTAAGCATTTACAATTTACGTGTAACAAACTACGGATTCACTGACTTTCCTCTTCTTTACAAGCTGCTAGAAACTACCAGGACAGAAAACAAACACAAAGGCACTGAAAGCCCTCCATGTTTTCAAGATTATTTCATATTTGACAATACAACCTATGACTGTCTTCCTTTCAGCCAAGAAAAATTCAAGCAAAATGCAACAATTTGTAAAATGTCCAATTCAGCTCGGTCAGGTAGACAAATGCTATGGAACGATAGTAAAGTCAAACACGAGCATTAAAGGATGCTTTGCTGCACCGAAGGAAATAATATATGATCTAGCACTCTAGCTGGCACCTTCTTTCTTCAGTACAGATGACTGGAACATTTTGTGTGGTTCATATGTAAAAATAGTCTGGAAATTAAAGCATCAAATATGCCTAAGTAAGAGGTTTTAATTAGTGGGTGACATCACTAACCAATTTCTGCTCAAAACAGCCTTAACCGACATAGCTTACCCATTAGACTGGCCAGATAAGACATGGGATCGGATTGTAAATATGGCTTAATTATTCGGACACCCCCCAAGGGCCCAAACTATCACCCAAAATAACTTTCACCGGCTCAAAAGAATTTCGTATGACAATCACCACCTTGACGCTCCTTATTGCTTGACCCATGTAACTCAGTTAACAAAAGTATTGAAAAGACAAAATTATCCCCCTTATATAAACGGGTTATAAAGCTAACAAATAAACATTTGGTATAAGCATCCCAAAAAAATCCAGTTAGGGTTTGAGAAACCCTAAAATGCATCCATCTCCTTCATCAAATCATCTCCAGCCTTTGTTCGAACCCTAGATGACCAAAAACACTCTGATGACGAATTTTTTTTCTGGGGCAAAGATTGCTGAAGCAGAATCTGTTGACGTTTCCTCTGTGCGTCGGCCATGGGAACTCACTTGCGATCCTGCCACCACCAACGCCTCGAGATCACTTCCACCATCGCTTGTTCTATTTCCACCTCCCCTTCCCAGCTGACTCCACCCTCCCCCACCCATCCCATCACCACCTCTCCTCTAACGTCGAATCCATGGACAAGCTCCTCAAATCCTACACCGTCACACCACCATTCCAGCCCTGGCCCCAACACCTCTACCCCAAGCACCTCGTCCCCATGATCACCCACCAACATAACCTCGACCTCGCCCGCCAAATCTTCCACCATGTCGGGAACTATCACCCAAACTTCCACCACAACTACGACACCTACCTCGCAATTATCCACAAGCTCGCCCGCGCTCACGGCCTTCGACCCAATGGAGACCTTCCTCATGCAATTGCGCCAAGAATCCAACATCAAGTGCGCGGAAAAAGTATTCATTACCGTTATTCAAAACTACGGCGTTTTAAACCGGCCGACAGAAGCCCTCCGCATCTTCTTGCCCATTAAGGAATTCGCCATCAAACCATTTGTAAGGTCACTCAACACTCTCTTGAATGCTTTAGTTCAAGACAACCAGTTCGAGCTAGTGCACACAGCTTAAGAACAATCGGAAAAAGTTTAATATCATACCGAATGTGTTTACCACTAACATTTTGGTTAAGGCTTCGTGTAAGAACAATGATGTTGAGAGTGCGATCAGGTTTTGGATGATATGCCTGGGATGGGAGTGATACCAAATGTGGTGACTTACACAGCTGTTTTAGGTGGGTATGTGTGGAGCGGTGACACGGTTGGTGCAAAGAAGGTGTTTGATGAAATTCTTGATAAAGGATGGCTTCTTGATGCAACGACGTACATGATATTGATCGACGGGCTTTGTAAGGGAGGGCATTTTATTGATACGGTGATGGTGATGGATGAAATGGAGAAGAATGGTGTTGAGGAGGCGTGTGATTTGTGGAAGAAGTTCTTGAAGAATAATTGCAAGCCTTATAATGCCATACCAAGCACTGTAATACATTGGGAAAAGTCCTCGAGGGCATTTTGGGCTGATCCTTATCCTTTTTCCCCCCAAAATCACTTCTCTGTTCAGAAATCTCACGGGAGACTGACAAAAGAGGTCAAAGTGGCACACTAAAAGGCGATAGTGATACAAAAAAAAAATTGAGGGGATGAAAGTGATTTTGGATGATAATTTAGCGGTGTCCGAAAAATTACGCTTCATAAATACATTTTGGAAAGATACAGTAAACCATGTTAATAGTCCCAGGCATAAGCATCAGATATCTCCATTGGAAATTTGATTATTGGCATTTCCACTTCAGCAAAAAGAATACCACTAGGCTACCAGCTAGACATTGCTGCAGATAACCACATATGCTTAAAATCACGAGTACCAAGATAAAAGGACTTACGACATGCCCAGTATGCGCGAATAGAAATCCAGACTCACTTTTGGATCCTTAATACGATACATCTGAATCTCAAAACAAAATTGACAGACCGTAAAGAAGTAGTTAAGTAAATGTCCTTCACATAAGAACACAAAAACGAAATCTAAATAATAACAAACACAATAGGAATTAAAGGGTATGAATCGAAGGGTAGAAGGCTTACAGTCTGTTGCATGATGTAGTCTTTAGTGGCTTCATCGGGGGAAGTGTGGAGGCCCGGGTTGTTGGAGGGAGACTCCTTGGGATCTGAAGCCATTGATGACGATACGAAACGATAGCGGTTAGAGGACTGCAAAGATCCAGAGAAAAAAATGGAGATTAAGAAAAAGGCGGAGAGTTTGAAATCGGAGGAGTAGAGGATTCAATGTGTGTTGGACCTTTGGTTTGACGGTCAAGGAGGTAGTAAGGGTTAGAAGAGGTGAGGTGGTTTTGGTGGTGAATCGAAAGAGCGCAAGGCGAGATAAGGAATTGGCGATCGAAGAGGCCATTCGAGTGTGTGTGTGTGTGTGTGTGTGTGTGTGTGAGAGAGAGAGAGAGAGAGAGCGCTAGCTAGCTAGCTCACCTTCTAATGACTGACGAGGCAATTTGTTGATGAGATAATTCGCGGGGAGTTATATATCTTTATCTCCTGGTCAAAAAGATAAAGACTAGCATCATGGGTGAAGCCGTCCAGACCTTATCTGGAATGGACCGGGCTCGAGGAGCTAACTAGCCATTGGGCCTTTCTTCCATCTCAAGCCCTCTTTTCTTGAAAACAATAACGAAGGACTGACAAGAAAAACTTCTCACAATGCAAGGGGGCGGTGTTTTAGTTCTTAGTGATATTTAAGAGAGATACTTCGTTGCGGCCGATCCAAAAATTTCATTCACTTATTTACAATAAATTTAAAAAAAAATTTAAAAGTCACACTATAATATAACTAGAGCAAGTTCAACTTAACTAAAATTGTACCATTTTTTGTTTCAAATAAAACACAACACACCTTTAACAAAATTTTATTTTATAATTTTGAGTTTGCAATTAATTTCAAATTTTTTTTAAGTAAGATAAATTTTTTTAAAAAAGTTAAAAATAAAATTCTAAGAACACACAAAAGTAAAAAGAAAAGCAAAAAAATATGTCCATTTTGTTACCACTGTATTAAAAAAAGTGAACGACACCGCTCATTTAAATCTCTTTCAGTCGTAGTTTCTAGATTTTATTTTCAAAAAAATTCTAAAAATTCACCATTTACGTTAAAAAATAGTATATGTACACACAACACACAATAAATATTTTATTAAAACTCAAAAAGGTTCAAGAAAAGAAGAAGAAGAAGAAGAATTATTTTGTGGGATTTCAGGGGCCTTGGTCCTCAGTTGGAAACCGCCCCTGTACTGGGTGGTTAGTGACAGTGATGATTAATGACAAGTGACAGTGGTCGTTAACAATGTAGTGGTTAGTGATAGTGATCAATAATATTGTGGTTAGTGGCGATGGCGAGTGGTAGTACTGGTTTGTGGCGGTGGCAATTGTCAGCAATATGGTGATTAGTGGTGGTGGTCAGCGGTGTGGTGGTTAGTGGCAGTGATTGACAGTGTGTTATAGCGGGTAGCGATGATCGGTAGTGTGGTGGTGGCAGTAGTCAACAATGTAGTAAACAAACTTTTTTTTAAAAGAAAATTTGAGTGTGTTCAGTTTTTTAATTAAGTAGAGATAGCTACAAATTAATTATTTACTTTTTATTTTGACTGAAAATTTAAAATATTAAATTCTTCAAAATTTTATTATCAAACCGACTTAATGCTTTTTTACTTAACCTATTATGTTTTAAGTATTGAAAATGAACTCCACTTTTAGGTTTTATTTGAGAATCTTGTAACTAAATTTGTTGATATTCATATATTTTTTGAAGGGAAACATACGTGAGAATTTTTTTATGAATTTGTTACTTTCATTTAGTGGATTTTGCCTTAAAAAAATTGGGTTAATTTTCTATTTTTATTTGAATGTTTTGTATTTCTTAGTTTTTGGATAATATTTTGTGAATTATTAACTTGTTTTGACAAAAAGTTTAAAAAATATATAAATAACTTACAAATATTTGTCCATTTTAAATTATTTTTGTCTTTATTAAAAAATAAACTTTGAATATAAATTTTTATTTTTTAGTTTTTTTTCGTCAAGATAAACTAATATTTATAAAAAAAATTAACGTGAAACTAACAAAAAGAAACTTGAATAAGGATAAAAAGAATAATATAATCATCAAGATACCAAATTGAGTTAGCCATACAATTTTTAGGGTTGCATTTGGATTGATGGGTTGGAAATTAAGGATTTCTAAGGTTCAAACGCAAAAAGATAACAAATATATAAATTCGGAGATTTTAGGAGAAGGATAAAAATATTATGTGTTTCATTTACCTCCCGCCAGAAGGTCTTTGACAAATGCAGAAATATTTGATGAGCTTTATAAAAATGCACTGTAGTCCTGTTATATTTTGTAAATTTTTCTTCAAATTCTCTTGCATTCTCAACTTTTAACACATGATGTTAATGTTTGAGGGGAAAATGCAATTGACCTTGAATTAAAATATACAGACCTCCCTTGAAAATATCTACAAATCCATCCTTAAATGGGGTCAATTTCACATACCTCCCCTTAGGTTACTAATAAATGCACTCCTCTCCCCTGTGGTTCTAATAATTGTCCTCCCTTGCTTTACAAAATAATTTTCCAACATCCACTACCGTTACTTTATTGTTAACAGAGTTAAAATTCAAT
>JABCMJ010054554.1:0-25102 GCA_014822125.1 Arbutus unedo
AGATTAGATTCAATTTCTAATTCACATATAAATGGTTTTGTCCAACCAAATATACAATCTTAAGCTCCATGTGTATGTAAACACATTGCCACTTAGATCCACACATTAATTTATGTGGAACTCACTTTTATTTTAGCTCAAACTTAGCTAAAATTATGTTTTTCCAAACCATTTTCCAACACATTTTGCTAACCTGGTTCATTTTTCTTATAATGATTGCTTTTGGTAGTTCATTTTGCTAACCTGGTTCTGCTTTTGGCAGTCCACAAAGCTGAAAATTTGGTAGTTCAATTAGAACATGGTTCTGCTTTTACCCATAAAGGAAGAGACCAATATACTGCCATTCACAGCCCACTTCACCAACCAACTAAGGAAATTTTTAGAAAATAATCACTCTTCTACATTGGAAATTTTTAAAGTTAACTCCGATATATTCTTTTCCTAAGCTTTAATATGATTTGATGACATATACAGTACATCAACAGAAAGTAAACTTCAATCACGAAGTAAATGTTCTGCGACCTTAATCCAAAAACAGTCATTAAAGGGATTTAAACTCTATTTTGGAGAGATTATTGTGCAACACATAAACATGAGGCCAACAAAGTCCAAAAGAGTGATGGAAGATTTTCATGACCTGTTGTTACAAATCTGATGCTCACAAATATAAAAGTATCTTTGAACTTCTAACGTGAAATCCTATCAAATTTTGAGGCATTAATGAAATCCTATCAAATTGAAACTAAAATTGAATTTTTATCAAAATTTTCGTACAAGAAACTGAAATAATAATTAATAGCGTTAATTCTCCTTGATAAATACATATATTGCATATACACACACATACTAGCATGGAGAAATAGATGTGAAACAAATCAAACTTTGGGTTTTCCTTCTCCCCTTTCCCACTAGCTTTCGCAATCAAACTCCTACCTAAATTGAACATATCGTTCAATTTGTTTTCTGTTTCTTCAACCCACTAGCTTTAGCAATCAGATTGACAAAATGTGAAGCATATCACTAGTAAAAAATTAAAGCTAATCATATTGTTTCTATTGCATGTCAGGTTTGCTTCACTAATATCAAACGGTTTTCTATTTCTCCTAAATCACTTTGTTTTTGTTTCTTCCCAAATTACTAAGGTGGTTGCACCATTACAGGTGAAGCTTTTAGTGATAAGTTTCAAACTTTGAATGCAATCCGATTAACTAGTAAAAAAAGGGTAAAATCAAATCCAAACAATTAGAAAATGTGAGGAACTCTAGAAGAAACAAGACTAGTGCTAAACAATATCCAAATTTATCTTTGATCCGAAAACTTGATCGAACTCCCTAATTTTATTTTTGCATAGAGAGAGAGAGAGAGAGAGAGAGAGAGAGATTCGCCTGATTTCTCTTTGTGAGAGAGAAATCATTCTTTCACCCTTCTTTAGTTCCTAATTTGAAACACAAGATCAACGATGGAGGTGAGCAGCGATGGATAATGGAAACTTCTAAACAAGAATCACCCCTTTTTTTCGTTTCATCTCAAAATAGAATCTCAAAAAATGAACAACAGGGTACAAGGATATCAGATAAGCGATTTCTGGGTTAGGGGAGAAGATTATACCTCAACAACGTAGTAGATCTGAACGATTTTTCTTCACTGACAACCTATTTCTGACAGCAACAATCGAAGCGGCTATCTTCTTCTTCTCTAGTTCGGGCTAGAACAGGAGCAAATGTTGGTATATCTGAATGAAACTCTACAATGACCCCTCTCTCAGCAGATCCCAACAGATCATTTCTTCCGCTGGTTGCTGGAACAGAAGGGTAGTATAAGAAGAGGTTTTTGGAAAACGGGGAGAATGGAAAACTAGAAACGGAAAAGCTCCCCAAACCCTCTTTTTTGATTTCAGCTCTTAACGTTCAAAATCGAAAACGAATTTTCCAAAACCTGTTTTCAACTTTTGGCGCCCAAACAGCTATAAGTGGAAAAATAGAATGGGAAACGTCAAAAAATAGGTGCCCAAACAGGCCCTATCTTCACTAAAAGGTTTTAAGTTGCTTTTTCTCTCTATATAAGTTAACTTAAGTATCAAAAATGTTCGTTGGACATCCAATCCCGATCTACTGTAACATAGTTTTGAATGTTTTTGTAATACGTTAAAGGATATACAAAAGATTTAATGATAATTCAACAAATTAATTTTTAGCCTATGTGTGTTCTTTTTATAAACACATTGATTTTGACCTCACCAAAACAACCCTTTCTTCTGTCTCAAATAAATGGAAGCACAAGGATATCTCAGAAAGTTGAGTTTGTTAGAAAAATTAAGTGTACTTCTTGTATTACCATGATATAAAACAACAAAATCATAAAAAAATAGAATTTGAAAATCGCATGAAAATGTTCAAATCTAGAGTTATATGCTATGTCTTTAAAACAAATTTCACCCTTGCTGCGATGCTTACGATTTGAATAAGCACTTGTCTTCCAGGATAAAATAATCGAATCTAGCTGAAGCAACACTACAATCAATGAGCTTAGCAAACCAAATTATGTTTATGTACTCTCTCGTATAAAATCTCAAAACTCAAAAGAATAAAGAAAAAATAAATTCAAAACTCACAAAGTTGTGTCTCCAAAATCTCCATACTACAAATGGATGAAATACACTTGTTTATGGTAACTTTTGTGATTTTTCTGAATAGTTACGAAAAGAAGTGACATAATTATTTATCCGAATATATGTCAACAACAAAATACGACTCTACACAAATTAATAACCCATTAAATTTATATAAAATTCAAATAAAATAAATTCTATTTGAATTTTTTCAACTAATATTATATGAAAATTAATACGAGTCAATTTTCTATTCACTCTTTAATAATTTTGAACAAGCCAATATTGTTCTAAAATAATTTTTTATAACAATCTCCCACATGAATAAAAATTGGTTAGATAAATGATGCAAAAAATAGTGTAGACAACAAAGAGAGTACAAATGAAAATCTCCTGCATGGGATATGTAGTTTTTGACTTTGAATATTCTGTTATGAAAGACTATAAGATTTACTCGCTAATCAGTAGACGTGATGTCATGAATTGTTCAATTTTTTGTGTAAATCAAGACAATAGAATTCACACAAGATATTTTCAAACATATTTGGTTCTTATGGTTGTACCCATTTTGGCCCAGGCAATTCCTGATTTCATGAGTACTTTAGAGAACTAAGTCTTATCGTTCTCATAGAAGCAATCCCTTCACACTCATATAGGTGACTTCTCATTAAGAGTATCCTGCCATATTCTACTTGGATTTCCAAGATATGAGATTAATAATTAAAAACGTAGTTTACCCTAAATAACGTTGTAGACATCACTGTTGTATTCTATGAATGAGGTAGGAGAAGTTATCTCCGCAACGACACTACTAAGTCACACACAACTTTGTTGTCCATTTGAACCTAGATCTTAGGATCTTCAGTCAACTAGGTAGAGTTCTGTTGAGGCAACTCTTAAATGATAAGTTTAAACCTCATTTCCCTCAATATGTCAATTGTTCTCCGGACAACACTCATTGGGTAACAAATTCGTATTTTATCTTTTGACCTTATGTGTTATATATACCAACTTCAAATGAGAACAAGTATTGCATAAAACTATATCTACGATCATTAATTCAAGACTTACCATATTACTCTATGCCTTTTCAATTAATAATAAATATGGCATAAAGTTCATAATACAATTGTGAGTAATTACGGAAAACACTAACTTCGCCCTCGTTATGATGTTTACGATTTGAATGAACGCTTGTCTCTCAGGATAAAATGATTGAATCTCATGGGTCTAGTGAACCAAATTATGTTTATGTACTCTCTCGTATAAAGACTCAAAACTAAAAAAAACAAATGAAAAAATCAATTCAAAACTCACAAAATTGTGTCTCCAAAAACTACATACTATAAATGGATGGAACACATTTATTTATAGTAATTTTCGTGACTTTTCTGAATAGTCACGAAAGGAAATGACATGATTATTCCTCCGAATAGATGTCAACGACAAGACACGACTCTATGCTAATTAATAACCCATTATAATTATATAAAATTTAAATAAAATAAGTTATATTTGAATTCATTTAATCAATATTATATAAAAATTAATAGGAGTCAATTTTCTATTCACTTCTTAATAATTTTGAACAAACTAATATTGTTCTAAAATTATTTTTTTCCAACACTGTGTAGAAAGAAGACACTCTTACTACCGAAGAACAAAAGAACTCACGATAAATTTTGATGTACATAATATTTATAAATTTTCTCCATTTGCGGGCCCTATTAATCTATTATTGGGCCATAAATTGAAGACTTGATTGACCTATGTCTTGAACTGGCGCTGGATGGTAGTAGTAGCTGTGAAAAATTAAGAAGCACGAAAGAAAGAAGGAAAGGAGGGAAAGAGAAATGAGTGGTATGATTAATAAAGGAGAGAAGAAAAGTCTATCAATCAATAGGTCCAACCTCAATATCAAACCGGCGATGTGAAAATTAGTCCCACTTGATTGTGCAGTTTAAATTTTGTTCTCAATTTTTTTTAAAAATTCACTGTTAATTAAAAAATTATTTTAAAATTAACTAAGAACTAAAAATTTAAAAATAAAACTTTATTTATCGATTCGTATTTTGAATGCGTAAAAACAAATTGTTACATGGTGTGTGCATCGAAAAAGAAGCAGGGGAGGTAAGTTTAAAATGATCAAATGCGACGGGTTTATGTAAATAATTTTTTCTTTCGGGGTAAATATGTAAATATATCCCCCCTTTATTTAAAGGTGCCAAATAAATGATGCCCGTGACAGGGGAAGTTCGGATTTCGACTAATGGGATCACAATTTTTCCTCATGAGCTGGCAACAAGGCCATCCTTAAACGACGACGTATCTAGAAATGCGCCTCTATAAATTTATAAGCAAACAACCACGCTGATGCTTTTCTCCGTCGTGCTTCCCGAAGCTTGAGTCATCTATGAATTTTTCCCTGCCCAGCTCTACCTGCCTAACTACGAGCAAGAAATTGCGACTCAACAATTAACGGTCAGCTACACTGCCTCTCCGATAGTCTATTGGCCAGTTTGAGTTCCTTCCTTGGTTCATTGGGCCTTGAGTTTTCGAATTGCTGTTATGCTCCTCGTTGAATCTTATGGGCGTTAGGGTTTCGTTTTCGCAACATCCGCATAATTAACTGGTTTTGTTTATAATTTCCGTTTATTCCTCTGTTTTGCATAGTTTTGTTAGAGATGCACACATACGTATGCATGTATTCAAAGACACAAATACTGACGATGCGGCCACCCGCTTATGCGCAGTAGATGCCTCTATTTTTGACTCATTTATACTCGGTCGGTATTTACCCTCCCTTCCCACTCCAGATTAGTAAATTTTTTGATTACCCAATTCCTATAAAGCTGTGTTGCTGAAGTTTTGAAATACCTTGATATCGGTTGAAAAAGCTGGGTTTACGACGACAGGATAAGAAGGAATTTAGAGAACTGTTTAAGAAACTGGCTCTGAGAGGGGTAAGTGGGCAAGGAAATAAGAGAAAAGCTGTTTCCTTGCACATCTGTAAGAACATACTTGCGAATATGTTGGATAACTGTGATTCAATTGGTAAAATAGTGTCTCTCAGGCATCTTACAGATGGGATTCGTTCTGCGAAGTTGTTTTATTGGGAAGCGATTTCTAGAGTTTTGAACATTTATGTACTTTTAATAAAGCTAGATGCGATGTCTGTTATGCTGGACTCTAATTTGCCTTTTTCTATACATGTTATGTTCGCCAGTCGTCCAAAATACTTGCAAATTAGTAAACTATGGTGTAATGACTCGAAAGGTCATTAGCCAAGGCAAACATAAGAAGCATTTTCCTTGACTTTTCCTGACTAAGTTTACCCTGTTATGACTTACTATGTGGGATGCCATTCTCGCTGTCCCTTCCTGTATGTACGTGCCTAGGATGGTGGGTGTTGAGAAACAAAAAGGATAAGTGATGGGCACCTGGGATGTGTTGGACTAAGATGCTTCATTCCAGAATGTCTGCAAAACTCATTTTTTTCACTTACAGTGCCGATGTTCATAAGTGGCAATTTACAGGCTGTACTATCACTATTGCATATCTTGCAAATTACACAAGTTATACAAAGATACAAAAGGTATGTGTTGATTTGTATCATGAGAAGTTGCATGTGGTACTTGGTAATTGCTGAGAGAGCCTGAACTGCAATTTATTCAAGATAGCATCAGTTTGCCAAGTGCGTTTCATCTTAGAGAGTATAACCAGCAGCCTCAATAACTAGCAAAATTAGCCTGGAGTGTTTTTATTTGTCTCATTTTGTTAAATGCCATTTTAATTGATAAAGTAGCCTTGTTATCTTTGTCAAATTACCCAAGCTAGCCTTTCTTGTAATGGTCTGTGGACTCTGCGCTCATGCATTCGATGACTATACTGTGGAAAATGAAGAGCTGTGATGACTTAAAGTATTTTGCTTGTTAGCTTGTGGTTTCTTGAGAAAATGTATGAACCATTTGAAGTTAATTTGGTGTGGTCAAAGAAACAACACATGAATATCCTTGTAAAATTGATCTGATGCAGGTCCCCTCAACCTTGATACACACCTGAGGAATATTTCCTGCGCTCTTACATTGGGGACTTTAATTGTCATCAGATTTATTTGACAACAGCATGGTATGTACCTTCAGTCTTTATTCTGCTCTTAAGCATGTACATGCATACATACATGCTTGCATTGGCGAACTTCCTCGCTAGTTTTTCTGCTTAAATTGTTAATTTGATTCAAAGAGTTTATTTTTGCTACTTACTCACGAGGTGTCTAGTGCTCTGTTGTTGTTGTGCTTAGCTTTAGCTTTTCATTATGCCTTCTCATTTTGTGTATGTTTGAAGTCAAAATTATACACTAAGTTCGTTTGATAATCCTAAGGTTTTGCTTTGCTGAACGGAGGTGTGTGTGCTGTTTTTGTTCATCAGATTATTTTATTTATCTTTCCAGGATTGAGTAATTTTTCGCTTACTCTTCTTAGTTATCATTTACCTATTGACCCGCTCAAATTCCCAATGGCAGGCTGGCAGGCTTTAGCATTGCAGGATAGACATGCCATAGCATGCTACAGCTATTTGCTTGTACAGATTACATCCATGAATTTGGGACATAGAATGCTTATCGATTCTTAGCATTTAGAATCAACATTTGTCTATTTTATCAGTGTTTTTCACTGGGATGAATACTGAGTTAAGGAATCAACGTGTGTAAATCTAGAAACAAGTAGTATTTGAAACGTTGGGTGATAATAGCCTACAGTTGTGTCTTGGTCTAATGCGGCATCTTGCTTTTTGTGTATCATGGCATATGAGAGTTGCCTATTTGACTTTTTGTAATGTGTGGGTACAGGACCCCAAAAGCTTTGTGGATGAAAAAAGTGAACGCAGACTCTATATTGGCAACCTTGATATGCGAATATCAGAGTATGAACAATCTGTTGAATTGAACCTTTGTCTGACATCTCTCAGAAAATTTAGTTTCTAACTGCTGCGTTAAAACTTTGTTTACTTTGTCAGGGGTGCTTTGATTAAGATGTTCTCTCCATATGGGAAGATTGTAGCTGAGGACTTCTTGTGGCATACTCGTGGGCGAAAACGCGGGGAGCCTCGTGGGTTTGCTTTTGTTCAGTTTAGCACAAGAGAGGTAAGTCGTGGATTACTGATTTCTCCATTTTTGGACAAGTCCTGATTTCCATTTTTAAAGTGAGGATGCAGGAAGCTGAACTGGCCAAGGAGAAGATGAATGGGAAATTGGTTTGTGGGCGACCATTGGTTGTACGTCTTGCAAGTGAAAAAAACTCGGTGGAAACAACTGAGACCTCTGGTAAAGCAGTAGGCATGGCGAACAAGTCCATTATTGATGTAAGTAGTTCAGGACAAACGAGCCGAAGTGCTAAAATAGCGGCCATTAAAAACAAACTAAAGGCTATGGAGGAAGAGAACGGCGGCTCCAAGAAGCAGAAGCAGGATGATGGCACCCTCCAATCTGCCAAAACATAAAATGTGCCAAGCTGCCAAGACACTGAGAAACGCATGCAATGGGAAGAGTTTTTTACTAGGAAGTTCCCTTCAGAATTCATGAACATGCGATTGGGGTCAGACATTGTAACTACATGCAGTTAAATCTGTTTAACTTGATTATGGCTTTGAATTGAGTGCTGATCTTATGGTTATGGAGTTATCTCAGACCTTGTAAATCTGTTGAATAGTCCAGTTTGATTTTTGAAAATGAAGCGATACTGCTAATCTTGTAGGCAGTTTCAACTAAGACCGAGTGAATCTCTGTTGAAGCAGTCATGAAGTGGTATAGCTAATGTTATTGGCAGTTTATGAAAACGGGTATTTGAATCTTGGTACATGTGGGACTCACTCGCAATTGGATTGGAGAACTAGATGCTTGAATTCCATGATGGTGGGATATAGAGTTCACAACCACCGTATGTTAACTTATTCAGTGCTTAAGCCAGGTCCTATCCAAGCTTTCTAATTTCATCTCTGTCCCCCTCACTTGTCCAGTTGATGTTGAGCAGTTTTTTTTCAATGTCTAATAGACTCCCACCAAATATTTTTATAGCCAACAAATCACCCATCAAAATGGTCCCAATAAACCATTAATTTTGATATTCCGAGTTGACCAAGGTAAATAATGAAATATTTTTCTGTTATAACCAGGACATTATAAGTATTTGAATGACCCTGATTTATTTTTTTAAATGTACAAGTGTGGCCAACTAAAAAAAATCCTGTTTAATTAGTGAAGAATGAAACTTGAAGTTCCCAAAATGTTTCGATATTCCTCAAAATCAGTAAAAATGACCTAAAAAATCACTTTTTCGAGTCTTAATTTTATTTTTATGTCCATTACAAAAAAGAAAAAAAAGGAGAACAAATTCCTGCTCTCTTTATTTTGTGGCCAAATGATCCCAAAACTCTTGGAGAGAACCAAGCGACATGGGACATGGGGCCCATGTCAAGGGATGTGTGAGCACCGATGTGGCTGACTGACACGCTCCTAGTTCACGAGACCATTGCCTTTCTTCTACAAGCTTTGACTTCCCAGCGAACTGTCATCTCTTTTCCCCCCGTCCTCTACTGAAATCGCCGGAAATGGCGTCGAAGTTTTTGATTCTTCACCCCACCCGCACTTCTCCGCTGCCGTTGAAACAACCTCCATGCTTCTGTTCCCGCCAAAACACCTGCACAGTTCCAGCGAGCAGTTCGAAACCCCAACCTTTTCCGTCGACTCTTATTTCCCCCAAAAAATCCAATTCGATTCGATCCGTAACGGTTAGATCACGGTTGAGTCTCCCTATCGTTTCTCCCACGGATCAATGGGGCAACTGGACTGCTCTATTCGCCATTGGCGCGTTTGGTATCTGGTAAATAACTTTTTTTCCTTTTAATTCAGGAATGACTTATTGTATTCCTGATATATTGCCTTTGGGACTGTTTATGAAGGTCGGAGAAGACAAAGATTGGGAGCACGTTGAGTGGCGCATTAGTTAGCACTTTAGTTGGACTTGCAGCGAGTAATTTGGGGATTATATCGAGCGAAGCACGGGCATATGCTATTGTGTTGGAGTTTCTGCTCCCCATGGCTGTTCCATTGCTGTTGTTTCGAGCTGACTTGCGACGGGTCATTCAGTCCACGGGGACTCTGCTCTTGGCTTTCTTGCTTGGATCAGGTAGTACTTCTTATTGTTGAAGATTTTGTTTGTTTAGAAGACAGTTAGTGTTGTCTGATAGTGGGTTTGAGAGTTTTGAAGACAATTAGTCTTGTTTGTGTTAGAAAAGTTTCTAAATCAATGAAATTATGAATAGATAGAACCCGAAAATTGCATGAAAATAATCAAGTTTAGCACTGGACACTTTATCCTCAAGATAAATTTCGCCCTCGCTACAGTGCTCATGATTTGAATAGGCACATGTCTTCCAGGATAAAATGATCGAATCTCACTAAAGCAACGCTATAATATGGGCCTAACGAACCAAATAATAGTTTTCCAAATTATCTGTTCAGCCGTTCCTCTAACAAACGCATTTCTTCCCCTTGTACTGAGACAGTTGCAACAACCATTGGAACTGTTGTGGCATTTTTCCTGGTGCCAATGCGTTCCCTTGGTCAAGATAGTTGGAAGATAGCAGCGGCGCTCATGGGTAGACACATTGGTGGAGGTACTTTATAGCGAATAATGATTGCTTGCTACCTTTTTCTATGAGCTTCTTGCACCCTTTTCTGATACATCATTGACTACACAACATGCGTAATCCTTATTCTGTTTCTTGTGCTAATTGAGAAGGTTTGTGACCCAAAGGGAAAAATGGTGTCTTTATGTTCTATTTGATGTGGAGTCCATTCTCTTGTGTCTTTGCTTATGTGGCTAGGAACAAGCACTCAGATTTTTGTTTGGTGAGGAATCATGGTTTGTAACCTGGTCCTTGTCAAATATAAAGTTTCCTCAAGTCTTTTGGATTTGCACGTTTTACCTGGGATTTTCCCACTAAAAGTTTTATATTGTTGCAGATGAGGGTTGGTGAGGAATACTAAATCTTCTAGATCCTTCCTTTTGCTTATATCCAGTGCATTTTATGTTGAATTATGTAATAATAGCTGACTTCACTGCGCCTGTGGCTTGAACTATTGAGGTCAAATGGAGCTCTCTCTTTCACTCGTGCTGATACCTGGCTTACTGACTTAGGTTAATAGAACGCTGTTAAGGAATCTTAGGCATTTCCACTCTGAAACTGTATGACCTATTTTTTTTTTTTTGTCGCGGTTTTCTATTTTACAAGTTTAACATGCTATAACTAGTCGCGATATCGTTTATTTCTGAAATTTCCATTTCCAAGCTTTGCAGCTTGCACCACAAGGGACTGATGAAGTTTCTGTTTTCGATCCTGCATAGCTGTCAATTATGTCGCCATTTCCGGAGCACTCGGCGTCTCTCCTTCAGTTTTAGCTGCAGGACTAGCCGCAGATAATGTTATCTGTGCAGTATATTTTACCACATTGTTTGCACTGGCTTCCAAAATACCTCCAGAGCCTTCAATAACAGCGAATGGTGTGTAAACTGTAAAGCTGTCCCTTTCAATGTAGAACAATACATAATTATTTATCTAGAATGTTTTTTCTTTGTATTTCTACATAAAAGTTAAATTTGCATGCTCATTATTAGAAAGAGCTTACGGTGACTAGCAATAATCTGATGATTGCAATTGTCACTGCAATATTTAGTCTTTATTATTACTGGGATTTTCACAGATGACGGATCCGTCAAGGAGTTGGAGAATAGCAACAAGCTTCCCGTGCTGCAGACTGCGACAGCAATTGCTGTATCCTTTATTATCTGCAAGCTTGGAGTTTTGATTACGAAATATCTTGGAATTAAAGGAGGAAGCCTTCCGGCCATTACAGCGGTTGTTGTGATTCTGGCAACTGCATTTCCATCACAATTTGGTCAACTTGCTCCTTCTGGTGAAGCTATGGCTCTTATTCTGATGCAGGCAAGTTTGATTCTGGCAACTCCATTCCCTTAGCTTTTTGTTGGGTGAGCTTAATTTTTGTTCTTAATGACAGGTATTTTTCACCGTGGTGGGTGCGAGTGGGAACATATGGAATGTCATCAACACAGCCCCTAGTATATTCGTGTTTGCTCTTGTCCAGATCGCGGTTCATTTGGCCGTGATCCTTGGATTGGGAAAGCTGTTTGGGTTCGAGTTGAGATTGTTGTTGTTGGCATCGAATGCGAATGTGGGAGGCCCTACAACGGCTTGTGGAATGGCTACGGCCAAGGGATGGACTTCTTTAGTTGTTCCTGGTATTCTTGCTGGCATTTTTGGTATTGCCATTGCTACTTTTCTAGGCATTGCTTTTGGGGTGACAGTTCTCAAGACAATGTAAATCTAATCCTCAACAACACAGCCACCGGGCTGGCTAACTGGTAATCATTGTAATCTGTGATATTTTATTTTTGAAATAAATGGAGTAGGATTTTGTCTATAGACTGGCGGCTCTACCTGTAATTTAGACTGTTCATTGCCAATCAAAGTATATAAAATAGGGACTTTACTTGTGGTGAGAGCATCTTCAATTTAAAATTCTCCAATTCTTTCTTTGAGAGTATAAAAACTAAATATGGGATTAACAATTTTAGAGCGTTTACTATTCATTTGCAACTACACTGAGTAGAATAGTCCCTACTCCTTTTTTTTTATAAAAGAAATCAGTCCAAACTCCACTATTCTTGATTTTTCCTTGATTATATATATATTGATACTGAGATTGAGAGCAGATTCTTTATTTTTTTGTCTTCTCATCCTTCATATCTGAAAGATCAAAATCTATATGAATGAGGGTTTTAGAGTACGAATTAGAGAATAATTTCTCTCAAAAATTGGAGAAATAAAGTGTGGGTAGAGATGCCATAAAGCATCCACGTTAATCTCTCTTGAGTTTTTTTTTTTCTATTTTAAAGAACAATTCTTTCACATTTCCACATCAATTTTTCTAGATGTTCTGTCTATTTTGTAAATATTACGGTGATTTTATATTTTTGAAGAGTCATTGTGACTTTCTAAATGTAAAATTAGAGGTGAACACTATTCAGTCTTGGTACCGTTAGAAAATGTGGAAAAGTATGACCATTTGAAGTAAAAAAAGTGAATTTCTTTATAATTTAGTTAAAAAAGTAGAAAAACTGCTCTAAGCCCATGGAAGTAGACTGCACGGTGCAGTTCAAATTTCCTACCGCGGAGAATAACAGTAAGAAAATACAAAGATAAATGGGTACATGGCTACACGCAGAGGAATGAGGTTTTGTCGCCAGGCTGAAGCCGGCCATATCAGCATCGAGTCCCTTCCGCAGATAAAAGTGCACACTTGAAACTCTGACAATGTCGTCGAGTGCTAGAACCTTCAATGGCGTCGCCGTCGCCGATCACCCACCTCTTCCCTCCGTTACGCTTCACCTCTTTCCCCCTCGCCTCTGCCCCTACTTCAACTACCAACCACTCTCTTCCCGCCGTAACCTCTCTACATTGTCAACGACCATATCCTTATTTCCCAATTGCACAACCTTGGTCACACCTCGAAATTTCCCCCAAAACTCAAATTCGAAACGATCTCTGACAGTTAGATCTCAATTCAACTTCCCTCTCATTTCTCCGCGAGACCATTGGGGAACATGGACCGCTCTCTTCTCCATCGGCGCTCTCGGTCTCTGGTACTCTCTGTTCCCGGCAGTTGGTGGTCAAAACAGTTATTTATTATAATTTTCCTTTTCTTTCCAATTAAAGGTCAGAGAAGACGGAGATTGGGAGCATGTTGAGTGCAGCATTGGTAAGCATTTTGGTTGGGCTTGGAGCAAGTAATATGGGGATTATTCCTTATGAAGCGCCAGCATATTCCATTGTATTTGAATATCTGCTACCATTAGCTGTTCCATTGCTGTTGTTTAGAGCTGACCTGCGGAACGTGTTCCGTTCAGCTGGGACACTGCTCTTGGCCTTCTTGCTTGGATCAGGTCTTATACATGTTAAGATCTTTTCCATTTGTAGGATTATATTGGCTGTGATGGTCCATTATAGAGTCGGCATGTGGTTGGGTGTTTCCTATCTATGTTTGTGTGTAGTAGACGTTCCCATGGTTTTTTTTCACTTGAGTTTGAGCATTTCGACTAAATTTCTGGAATAAATCTCAAGTCCCTGTGTGATTATTGAAGAAATGTATGGAAATAAAAGAAATTGTCTATTTCATTTAGGGGAGCTAAATGACCCTCTCATCTCTTTTTGCATATTATCCTCAGAAAGCATTTTGTTATTGTATGTCATCTTCTTGCCCAGTTGAGTTGATTTTTCCAGGATTTGATGTTATAAACAATGGCTCACTTATACTTCAACTTTTTGAAAGAGGAGAGAGAGTGCCAAACATTTGGATAATAAGTTGTTGTAATCAGGAGAATAGATCTATTTTTGGAGCTATTGTTTTTACACAACATATTCTCATAGCCAATGTCTTGCTCCATTTCAAGGGGAGGCCCTTTTGTTGAGGCAGGTTACCTCGCGTGTAGAGCGTTGCTTCAAATGTTCCATCAGATACTAATCGTAAACGAGAATATCGGTTTCTGGATCTTCTTTTTGGTATCCCATCTTGTTTGCGTGTGGTTCAAATTACAGCCACCGAGTAGTCACGGGGCAAGGTTGAAAAATCTTGCTAGCTGCTTATATTAGATTTATACACATGGCAAGCTGTTGACTCTGAAATTCCTACTCAGCTAGGAATTAGATTTGCAACCGATAGATCACTTGAACAGAAAAACTAACTACGAATTCAATGCAATACGATGAACAAAAGGGATTACTTGAAAAACCCCTAAATGAGTAAACCCGCGGAATGAATCAAGCACTGAAATCATTGTACATTTAGAAATATTCTTGCTCCATAACTGTGAATCCTCACCAATCATCCTAAGCTCTACATATCGAATCCTGATTAACTACACTCTGTGCTTGGTCGCCGCTGCTTTGAATCCTCAAGCTTTTCCATTGCCTTCTGAAGATCCATAGAAGGACTTCTCACACACATATTGTATAATATTGAGACACATTTACAAATATTCTTACTCCATAACTGTGAATCCTCACCAATCATCCTAAGCTCTACTTATCAAATATTGATTAACTACACTCTGTGCTTGGTCGCCACTGCCTCAAATCCTCAAGCTTTTCCATTGCCTTCTGAAGATCTACCTAAGGACTTCTCACTCACATACTGTATAATATTGAGAATCACTTGGCGATCTTCATCAATGCACTTCAAGGATCCGTGGGTTCATATAGGTCTCCTAGCACAAGTTTTATTAGCACTCTAGATGATAAAAAATGAGTTTTCTCACATTTAGAGATGCAGCATGACTCTCAGATTAGGATAGAATATCAGCTGGTGTTCGACCAAAACTGCTCAAGCGAATTGATTTGCTCTCAAGCGAAAAAGCAAGTCGCTCGATCGACTCTACCCACTAGTCAAGTGACTATTCACAGTAGGGTTCCCTTGATGATGCGCCTGATGTTTAACCAGTGCACAAAGTTGCTTGATTGATTCTTTTGATGCCTTGAATCGCGTCACAAACAAACTACTACACTCAACACTCAATACAGACTTGAATTGATTCCTTTCCACAGACCTTTCTAAACAAACTCTACAAAAATTTACAGGGAAAGGAAAAATTGTTTTGATAAAGGGGAACAAAAAAACGTGTGGACTATCAATGGAATTGCCAATCAAAAGAAAGCTCGACTTTTTGGAGCTTGCAGGCTTTGGAGATGACCTTGTGTTTATCTCATTTAACGTGTAATCATGATTCTGCATAACTTTTTCAAAAAGTCTATAACCACACCCAGAAACACACACTCACATAAATGGAGCCTGCCCACCCCCAAACCCCAAACACACACACACACGCTGCAGGTGTGTGTGTTTTTGGGTGTGGTTATAGCACCGCTATAACTTGTTTATCTTTTGTGTGATAGTTGGAACCTTAGTGGCTTTCCTGGTAGTGCCAATGGGATCACCTGTGGTGTGTGTGGGGCCCCACCCTTTATGTGAGTGTGTGTGTTTTGGGGTGTGGTTGTAGCACCACTGTAACTTGTTTATCTTTTGTGTGACAGTTGGAACAATAGTTGGAACCTTAGTGGCTTTCCTGATAGTGCCAATGGGATCACTTGGTCAAGATAGTTGGAAAATAGCTGCTGCGCTGATGGGTAGTTATATTGGTGGAGGTAACTTCTGGGATATGTTTTAACTTGTTGCCTTGGCTTAAGTTCTCCTAATAAATTTAACTGGTTAAAGTGGATGCATCTACTGGCATATGCAACTCACATAAATTATACTTCTGTAACCACTGACGTATGTAACTCAATGATATACATTATAATTCTAGAGTATCAAACTATTCATGATGCTGTTGATATCTCTTGGCTAATCCCTCTTGATTATCTTAGTGACTAGCTCCTTTGGAAAACACTTGTCCTGTTTTATATTGCGTTGGTGTGGGATTGTGGATTATATTCTCCAGCAGCTGAGCAAGTCTTTGTTTCTGGTTGCTGTAGCCATCAATTACATCGCAATTTCGAAAGCACTTGGTCTCTCTCCATCAGTTTTGGCTGCTGGTGTAGCTGCTGATAATGTTATTTGTGCTATATACTTTCTCGTGTTGTTTGCATTAGCCTCAAAAATACGTCCCGAGGTTTCAGCACCGACCAAAGGTATGTAGTACTTCATCTCTCTGAAAAAATTGCCAGTAAGATGGCTGAGATACATGGCTCTGTTGCTCCCTTGTCTTTTTGAATAAGGTTTCCCCAATGAGACATGGCAAACATTGGAAAAATGAAAGTGATCATAAATTCGTTACTAGCTGACCCTAGTTGATTAGGGGTACAAGGCTTTGTTTGGTTTGGTTTAGACTATAAATACATTGCTACCGAAACCACCCAGATTTGACCTTTATATTATGTTCATAACTAAATAAGAATACCCATGGTTTTGCCTAATTTTTTACCTATCCTATGAAAAGATCTTGTGAACGTGGAAATCATGTCTTTTATAGAAATTTTATAGTGCTTACATTTCTTAGTTTAATAAAAGGCAAAAGCAGTTGCTACAGGTTTCCAGTTGTGAAATTTGACCTTTATCAGACCTAAATTGCAGATTCTGCTGCAAATATGGAGTCTGATTCTGGAAGCAAGCTCCCTGTGCTACAAACTGCTGCAGCTCTTGCTGCTTCCTTTGCTATCTGCAAAAGTGCCACTTGGCTCACCAAATTATTTGGAATCACAGGAGGTGATCTTCCAGTTATAACGGCAATTGTTGTCGTTTTAGCAACTGCCCTTCCAAAACATTTTGGTTATCTTGCTAATTCTGGCGATCCGATAGCTATGGTCTTAATGCAGGTAAGTGAAATATTTACCGTTAGTTTATTTGCATCATACTGATTGAATCCTTTTCCCAATAAATAATTAGTTTTGGGTAAATTAATTGAAAAACAAAAAAAACTATAAGTTCCTTGAGGCATTCTCAGCTTCGCTGTATTAGAGTGTTGCCACAGTTATGAGGATTTTGTGGTCATAACCCGAAAAACTTTCAATCTTTTAGATTTAACTCGACTTTTTTTCTTTAATGACTTGTCATCCCTGGTTTTGGATTCGATTGTTATGGTCGGAATTTTTCTTGTTCATTCTTTTGCGACAACAGGTATTCTTTGCTGTAGTGGGAGCCAGTGGGAGCATAGGGAATGTCATCACAACAGCCCCTTGTATTTTCGTGTTTGCTTTTGTTCAAGTGACCGTCCATCTTGCTGTGACCCTGGGGTTGGGGAAACTATTTCGCTTCGACCTAAAACTCTTACTGTTGGCATCAAATGCCAATGTTGGAGGGCCTGCGACAGCATGCGGAATGGCAACGGCCAAGGGATGGGGCTCTTTGGTGGTTCCTGGAATTCTAATAGGCATGTTTGGTATTTCAATTGCAACATTCCTTGGCATTGGTTTTGGGATGCTGGTTCTTAGACACTTGTGTTGAACGTTGGAAATTCTGAGGAATTGATGTATAATATGCTTGAATTCATATGTCCACGCTACACAAAACCAAACCAAGCTACTTGAGCTTGGTTCATGACCGGGTGTGATCAATTCTCCTGTCAGCTCGACTCATCGCAATTACAACCTATAATTGCATCTCTTGCGCCTTGCTATGGGAGAGAATAGTGGTATATTCCTTCGGAACAGCTCATCTCGAGTTTCGTTCTTGGACTAAACCACTCAATTCTGGAGTTTTTCGAGCTCATTTCGGTGATTGAAACCATTCATACTATTAGTTATATTGCATGTATGGTAAAGAGCACGCTTGCCATGTATGGGAACTTTTCCTCCACAAAATAAAGGTTGCAGGGAACAACTCGTCTCCAGTTCGAGTTAGAAAATAGTTATAAGTTTTGAAAACGTATTGGCGGGTCGCTTCCACAAAGATTGAGTTTCATTGTGAATTCGAGGCATGTTATTGCGTTGCAACACGGCCATTTTGTCTTTTGGTTCATTTGCTTTGTGTAGTGTGGACAATAACTTTTGCTAACATATAACATGGCGCGACGTTGGTCTTGTGATGATCGCTAATGTTTTTTGCTCTTGAATTTCCTTTTTCTGTATCAAAAGAAAACAAACAAGCCAAAAATACAAATTGGAAAATCATTTACGGTTCTAATGTAAGAAGAAACAAATCAAAACAACCCATAATGATGCCAAATTCCCCACAATTAAACAATCATGCCTTCATTTTGGAAGGAAATTTCCAAATTTATATCTTCTTCCTTCGTACGGAACAACAAAGGAAATTTCCCAAAATATGACGTAGTCACAAAGGGAAAATCATAGCATAAGATATAGATGCTTTGACTAAGAACAAAACAGCAGCAAAAAGCCAACTTATAAGGGCACTTGTTCTGGAAGGAACACAACTTTCTATATAATCTCCTCCGGGCATGCTAGAGAGAGAGAGAGAGATTGGTTCCGTGGAAATAACAGAAACTCCTAATGAAGGAATTCAGGCAATTATATTAGCAATAAGGCTAATGATAATGGTGATTTTACTTGGGTACGTAATGACTTGGATAATGATGCCAATTAATACATTTGAGAAATTTTGTATACACAGATCCGGACACAGATGTGTCCAGATCCATCTGATGCACGTGGAGCCCTTGATAACTTAGATAATAATGCCAATTAATACATTTGAGAAAATCTATATATACAGATCCGGACACAGATGTATCCAGATCCGTCGGATGCACATAGGACCCTTGATAATTTAAGAGGGGGAGAGAGAGAGAGAGAGATTGGTTCAGTGGAAATAACAGAAACTCCTAATGAAGGAATTCAAGCAATTATATTAGCAATAAGGCTAATGATAATGGTGATTTTACTTGGGTACATAATGACTTGGATAATGATGCCAATTAATACATTTGAGAAAATCTGTATACATGTGTCCGGATCCGTCGGATGCATATGGAACCCTTGATAATTTAAAGGCCCACGTGCATCCGACAGTGCTGAACTTATCTGTGTCCGGATTTGTATCCATAATGTCTGTGTTCGTAGCATTATTTAATACATTTTGGCTACACTGGCTGCCCAATCCTATTTATTTGTGTGTTGGGACTCGGGATGTTTATACCTACATCTAGGAAACAAAGATGTTGGTCACAACAATGGAAGGTATAGTACGTCAATTCTAGTCAGTCTGTTAGTCGATTCCGACAACCAAAGGTTAAAAACCGTACCGTTTTGGTGTCATTTTGACACAATTTTAAATTCAAATCACTTAGCCAATTAAGGTTTGTATTGCGTACTCATTAATGGGGTTCATTTTCCTCTTCATATATAGCAACACAAGCAAGAATTATAATTTAGCTCAGGAGACGGCCAGCATTTGTGAAGGGCCCTCTAGGGATAGTTTCATGGACACAGGTGTTCTTTCTACCTACATTCATAGCACTCCTTTTCTGGTCATTCTCTTTCTATGTCCACCTCTTGTTTGCAAACATCACCCGTGAATCCACTGCTCGGATAGGAAAGAAAGAGTAAGAACAAGTTTTCGATTAGAATCCACTACCCATTAATCTTTTAGACCGAGTTTCTAAGTCATAGAACCCGGCCACAAAACGTAAATGAATATCGTATATCGAAGCAGTTTCTGTACCTGTCGAGTTACTTCATTAGTACCCACGTATTTGATTTTGACAGATAGGAAGCAAAGTTGGTGAGTGCAGGGGTATTTTGACAGGCCTTCTAGGAAGCATTTGCCTGACATTTCTCTTATTTCCGGTGACCAAAAGTTACTTCGATTTTGCAGCTCTCTGAGCTCGCGTCGGAGTCTAGCATTAAGTATCATATTTGGCTTGGACATATTACTATGACTCTTCATAGCGCTCGACGTGTGTTGTATCATCGTTTGGACAAATTTTGTGGGATGCAGATTCTCAAATGGGAGTAAGTTTGGATCTCAAACGTGGCCGGAGAAATAACTTTGCAGTCTGGATTAGCCATGTGGAGCACAAGCTTCCCCAGCATCAGGCGCAAGATGTTTGAGCTCTTCTTCTACACTCACCATCTCTACGTTCTCTTCATTGTCTTCTTCATATTTCATGCGGGCTTCTCCTACTTTTGCATCACGCTTCTGGGTTTCTACCTCTTCCTGATTGATCGGTATTTACACTTCTTGCAATCCCAGCAAAAGGTCTGCTTAGTTTCTGCCCGTATTTTGCCTTGTGAAGCTGTGGAGCTCAACTTCTCTAAAAGCCCAGTAAATTAATTGCTCAAAATTATCATATGAAATATGCTCAGCACAAATGCTTCAAATTCAACTTTCAGTATAAAAGATCTACTCCCTCTGTCCCCTTTTATTTTCCAGTCGTGCCCCTTTTAGTCATTAAGAAAAAGAATACTTGTAGGAACACTATTTATTAGTCCTCTCGTAACCAAAGTTTGTAAGATCATCTAAAACAAATACATGAGATAATACAGACGGTTTTTTTGAGATGTCCAAAATAGTGAAAATGAACAAATAAATGGGCACGAAGGAAGTAAATTAGGAACTTGAAAACTGGACTTTTTGAGATGGTTACTTACTTACTGCTGTGATGGATGCACTTCTCTTTCATTCCGGTGTAGGATTGAGTTATAATCTGATCGACCGCATGTTCATAAATCTATAGGAAATCACCAAGCTTCAATGACATCCTTGTACTGTTACCTCCAACAATAGTACTGATCCTTACAGCTTAAGTATCGTCATAAAAAGTGAAGGAAGCTGGTCTCAAACATTGTACCAAAAACTTTTGCAGCCTCTTCCACTGGACCACCTTGAGGTCTCTATTGAAGGACCTTACGGACCTGCATCAATTCATTTTTTACAGTAAGTTATATGCAAATACAATGAAATTCCATGACAAATTTATAAAGGAAAAGGAATATCTAGGAAAAAATGAGAAAAAAATATGAAGTGAAGAAGGTAAACCGATTTTTTTGCTTTCTCCGTCATTTTCCTTTTCCTCTACAAATAAATGTTCCAAACAAATTGTTTAAGATTTTAAGAAGATTTTCAGCCAGACGAAATCACACAATCACTAGAGTTCCAAGGTCGAGGTACAAACACGAGTCTTACTCCTATATTATATCATCTAATCTGGGTC
This sequence comes from Arbutus unedo, assembly GCA_014822125.1. Classification (NCBI taxonomy): domain Eukaryota; kingdom Viridiplantae; phylum Streptophyta; class Magnoliopsida; order Ericales; family Ericaceae; genus Arbutus; species Arbutus unedo. The sequence goes on from JABCMJ010054554.1 coordinate 21,352, forward strand.
TCGAAAAAGCCTCACTAATGTGCTCATTTTTCTACAACCAAGTTTCGAAAAAACTTCTATTCCACCAATAAGATCTTCCAACAGTGTAAAACAGGTTGAAGTACTAGCCATCATCTCCTATTTCACCACGCAAACTTCAATATACTTGGTTAAATGTATGTCACCTATATTTGAGGAAGAAATATATCATGCAGGCCCGGCACGCTAGTGATGATAAGCTGTGGAAGTGGCATTACTCCTTTTAGCTCCATCACTCGTGAGCTCATCTTTAACACAAGCACAGGAAGTTCCAGGAAAAAACAGTTTCTTCTCATAACTACTTTCAAGAAATCAGTGGATCTCACCATACTAGATCTCCTCCGCACAGAATCTGGCACCAACTACGCGCAATTACCCTTGCGGATTGATGCATACGTAACAAGAGAGAAATAACCCACTTCAGATGACCAGAAGCTCTGCCAAACCGTATGGTTCAAACCCAGGGCCATGGATACACCAGTTTATGTAATTTCAGGTTCAAACAGTTGGTTTTGGCTTGGAGCTATAATTTCATCCTCATCTCTCACGTTTCTTCTACTCATTGGCATTATTACAAGATACGAACATTTACCCTATTGATCATAACACTAACATGAGATTTTCGTACGCTACAAGATCAGCCCTAAACATATTGCATGTATGCACCTCCATAGCCATGACTGCAACAACAGTTTTTATTTGGAAAAAAGACAGAATGCCAAGGAAACTAAACAGATTCAGAACTTCGACATGGTAACACCAATCGAATCACTGGAACCAAGGTCGCGGTTCTACAATGGGGAAAGAGAATTGGAAAGCTTTCCTCAAAGAGTCCTTTTTTCAAAACACAAAGGTTCATTACGGAGAAAGGCCTAATTTCAACAGTAAGATACTCTCTTCATTCCACTTTCCATTTTTTCAGATTTAACAAACCAAAGAAGCATCATTGATTATGAGACTTCATTCAATGCATCACCCACATCCAGTAATTGCACAGCACTTCTACATATATAGTTAAAAAAGTTAAAGGCCAGAAACTACGAAGGTAACAAAGAATAAAAGCGAGCACTTGGAAGCAACTCTCTTGGATTCATCAATTTTACAAGAATGTTATATATCTATTGCATTTTTTAGATTTTTATTTTCCAACATATCAATATGTAAATTTCAAACTGTAATTGCACAAATACAAATTTTAGTCATCATGGTTAACATTCCCAACTTTTGTACAAATTTCAGTAAAGTAGCATTCTCCACCAGAATAATAAGGTGGTGGCCTTCTGTAATTACAAAAATTGTCATTTGTGCTCTAGTTTCAAACTGTAATTGCACACGTAACATGAGAAATAAACAATTCAAATACCAAACAGCAAAAACTCATCCATAGAACCCACTATATAAAAATTTAACGACCAATACTAGCACAAGAATATTAAACACCATATCCAAAAGCAATGAAAATATTTGCTAAATAAAGTAACCAGCAATTCAAAACGTATTAGCAGCTCTACATCACCAGTCACTCGCAAAAATCAAGAGGGAAAATCTGTACTGTAAATTCTCACCTGTAGATGCCAAGTAGGAGACGCACACATAATATTGCCTACTTTCTTCCTGTGAGTTTGTTTTTGGTGAGAGAGAAAGAGAGCTATGTAAAACAAAAAGGATAACAATCTCAGAACCAATACCTTCTTACCCTCATGATTTGTCTAATCAGGAAAGTAAGATTCCACAAGGAGGCTCTGAGCAAAAAAACAAACTACCCACAATTAGGTGAATCCAAAGATGAAAAATGAGGCCAAAATACAGATGAAGTCTGAGAGGAAATATTGCTTTGAGTTCCTTATCTCTGTTTCAGCAATTTCCGTTACAGCAAATATGTGACGATTAGAGAACCGTTACGACTAACAGAACTCAGAAGCTTCTGTAGACATAATAACTTCTGGTCATCAAATATCCATTAGAAGGTTATAATTATTCCATACACTGGTAAAATCTCAGCGAGGCAGAAACAACAGCAGGCAGAAGATAAATAGTATCCACAGCACAAAGCTCATTTTAGTGCTTGTACTGTATGAACTTTACGACCATAATATTTTCACATAAAATCCATCCAAATGATGTGACCATGGCATTTCGCTTTTATCACCCACTCTATTCGTGTTTTAGTTGAAATCTTAAATGATCACGAAACATAACAAAAGCATTCAAAAAGTCAACGAAAAGATTACAGAACATTGTTAACTATACTAGCAGTGCCTGGAGCCAAAGCCCCTTAACTTAGACTGGGGCTGGGTTTAGCAGATTTCCCCCAACCCAACTAGCATCTACTGTTTTATTAATGAAAACAATGATCACAAGTAAACTTTCACAAAATATGTGGTAGTTCATGTATAGAGCGCATGAGGCGCCTGCTATAATGGGTTTTACAGATAGCACGATACATGCAGCCTAGCCATTACTGCCTTTGCCAAAATTTAGAAGGAAATAAAGAGTAACTTGCCAAAAAGCTGCACCTCCGCATAAGCTATATACAAGGAAGTACTTAACAACCGAGGAAAGGATAACAGAAACTGGTTTTAATGAATTAATGCGCCTTCCTGACCTCATTACAGCTATAATGGCAGAGTTGCCAGAGGGAAAATCCCACAAACACAGGGGACGGCAAAACAAAAGAGAGTGAGAAAGAGGGGCATCACTAAACCTATTAGAACCCCTCAATGAAAATGGAATGGTTAACAATAACTTTAGAAAGCACCGCGGGCTAGAATGAGGCAGCTTTACAATTCAAAAAAATTATATATACTGATAGGGAAAAAAATCTAATCAGGTGTGAGATATCCTCCTATCTACTGTAAAACCACATGGAAAGGAGAAGCATGTGATTGCAAAAGCCACAGCAGTCATCCTCTACGGGGTCATACATCATCATTAGAATCACAAATTCTAGACAACTTGGGGCCAGAAGCATTTATCCTTTCGCTGCTGTGTCTAAAAGGACTTCTCCCTTCCCTGGCACTCCTTGGTCTGTCAGTACCCCTAATGGAGCTGCCTTTATTGGGAGTATTACGCAACATAGAACAACCTTTTTCATCGATGCAGAATCGCCTTAACGCACCACTGGTGTTACAGCGCCTCAGACCATGATTCACAACGTTCTCATATTTGTCGTGATATTTTGTGCTCCCCCAGTTACCGTTGTTAGATTTATGTCCCCTATCACCTCCATCAGAATTCTCAGTAAACCTTCCAGGCCGTATCATGGGTCTAAAACACTCATCTGACTTAATTCTTCCACGAGAACCCCCTGAATCGAACTTTTGACTCCCACCAAACAATCTTCCAGGAGGTTTTCTCTCCACAAAATTATTGGACCGGCAATTCTCATCATCGATCCATCTGGTATGACCCTGTGGAGAGAAGCGAGTTCTGGGAGGGGATATGAAACCATCTTCATCATCTGCTGCACAATTGGACTTTTGAAAGGACATCCTTCCTCTCCCCATCCTGGCATCAGACCTAAATTCTGGAGATCTACTGAGGCGTCTCATCCCCGTGTTTCTTTCCCTCTGCCTACGAAATGTAAGGGGGGATCTGCTTCTGGATCGCGATCGAGGATTCCCGTGCGGTCCAGAAAAACTAGCACCTCTACCAAGAATGGGAGAAAAGCTGTGTTCTCCCCTGGAAAAATAGTGCCGCGGCCGAACAGAAGATGATGCAGGGTTCAGAGGCA
>JABCMJ010054586.1:0-10426 GCA_014822125.1 Arbutus unedo
TCAATACCTGTCACCAGATACTTTTAAAATTTTGATTTCAATGCAAACATAATGCATATCCAATTTTGTTAAAAAAACTCGTCACTATTTTGTTGATTAATAAGATTAATTATCTCAATCAGTATTGATGACTTTCATCATATTCTTCATATTCTTTGCTCATCAAATGTTGTGGGTGCTCCATTTCTTTTCATTACTAATGTCATTCGTCTCAAATACATTTACATAAATTTTCATGTTGCATCTTTATTTACATAGGGTTTCACAAGACTGCACTCTTACGATTTCCTTCATTATAAATGTCATTTGTCTCTTATCATTGATTTTTTATAGGGACCATCCCATCAAATTTCATGGGTCCAATATTGTTATACCAAAAAATTACTATCGCACTTAAAGTTTGGTGTTGCTGGTCTCACATTTTGAGCAACTAAAACTAAATGCTGTAGGCTTTTCTAATGTTAGGGTGTTTGCATAATAATTTCAGAAGAAGAGGGTATACTGGTCTTTTGAGGTCTGTTGCAGGAGAAACCCCTAACTGCATCTTTTATAATAGGTAGTAGACTGGTGCCTCATCCATAACAGAAGAAGTTTCAGTTACAAGCTTGTTTCCTTTGAAAGAACATTCACAATCTTGTTAACTTCCCTAAAGACATATCAAGCCGACACTGACTCTAACTTCTGCAGGAGAAACCTTCGGTCCAACATCATATTGCTTAGACAATGGGAATTTGCGTATGCTCGTGTGTGATCAACTGATAGACCGCAAGAGAATTGTTTCCCATGTCAATGCCATGGATGATGTTGAGATGGACAAACATTTGAAGCCCCTCTCTTAATGCCCAAAGTTCAGTTCCAATGCTCGTAGCTTCTCCAATGTGCCTCTGAAAACCTTTCACCCAGTTAGATTCTATGTCTATCCACTAGCTATTAGTCCTACCAATCAAAACTTAGTGCATCTGTTTCGGACAAAAAAAAAAAAAAACTTGTTTCTTCACTTTTGATGAAACTGGTATTTGATTCTGAAAGCTGAGGTTCTTGGTTAAAAAATAAACATACTTGGTAGTAAAGAAGCTTACCAAATGGATATGCCATAGCTATTTTAAATTCCAAGAATCCTGCTGACAGCGACTATATTGCCGTGGATGACAAATCAAATTATTGGGGGGTTGGAGTAGGTAAAACAGCACTTCCTGTGGAATCCATTGACAATATTGTCAAAGCTCAACTTGCTAACCATCGGTGAAAAGCGTGTATTGAGTGGCCGAGACCATGTTCTTTGGAATTACCTTTTTTTTTCACGGGCAATGTTACTAACGTATCACATTGTACATTGAATTGTACATCGTGTTTACATGGCATGCCACACAACACATGCGATCCTCTAATTTGAACATATAATCAAAATTTATAAAACTCGCTTTTACACTTTAAACTTAAAACATAAGTTGCATGACATACTATGTAGGCACGATGTACATTTGATGTATAACGTGATATGGTAGTAGACTTATTCTTTTTTCACTGTTTGATAAACATCAAAATATGTAAGGCTATATAGGATGCTGGAACACCTTGCCTTCGAAGTTGTAACCACTGTCGCCATCACCAGCTGCCACAACCATCTTGGCAACTCTACCAACCAAAACTCAACCACCACTATTGCCATGCCTCCACCACCACCATTCACTTTCGACTTCTTCCATATATCTGACAACTCACTTAAACATAGAAACATAACAGGCAACTTTCTCAATTAAACAACTAGCATTCAATCTGAGGAGGTAACTATCAATTTTCAGATTTTGTGTTTATCAAACACCATATAAATGGAACATATATAGAGAAGGGGAAAATTCTTGATCGTTTCGAGATGCTCGCCCAAGGTATTCAGGCACGTTGCGGGATGGGAGTTGGCACAATTTTAGGGCCTTCAAGTTGTTATTAGGCAGGGCGGATGTGTTCTACAAATCTTACTTTCGAAAAAAAGAACGCCAAGCAGATTTAGAAAGCTGGAAATTTGCTAACCAAAGCACAGCAACACTGTCATCAACCAGCTACGACACGAAAGATAGCAGTAAAAGTATTACTTCTATAAAGGAAGGGCAGATTCAATCTTTCCCCAGGAATCTACGGCACCGCTTCTAAGCCTCTTCTTCATCTTCTCCACAACCTCCTTGGCCTCGCCCTGTTTCGATATCTTCACCAATCCATTAACCAGACCTTCCATAGCCTCAAATGGAGGAACCCATTTCCTTTTTATAATTTCCTTGCACATTTCCAATGCCAAATCAAACTCTCCCTCTTCAACCATATGCCTCATCAATGTATAATAAGCAAATGAAGGAGGGGAAACATGCTCATCACCCACCGTTCTGTCCAAAACCTTCTTCGCCGATTCCAAATCCCCAACCTTACAAAACCCAAAAATCAGAGAATTGTAACTCGCGGAATTAGGCTTCACCCCCTTGGAAACCATCTCATCCAACAACTTCTTGGCTCGAACAACTTCCTTGCTCTTGCATAGCCTCCTAATTCTGAGATTGTAAGTTGTCAAATTAGGATCCAATCCCTTATCCATCATCTTCCTCACAATCCCATCAAATCCAGCCTCATTGCTAGTCTTCCAATGAGCATCCAACAGTATGTTATACGAGTGGGTATCCGCCATAACCACAGCTTCGTTGTCCATCTTATTAACCAAATCCATTGCCGAATCAATCCGTTTTTCCTCACAAAACGCCTTCAAAACTAAATTATAAGATTTCACTCCTGGGGTCACCCCGATTTTCGGCGGAATCGACTCGAAGGCTTGATGAAATTCGTCGTACATTCTGTTATCAAGATGGACGGAGAGGATTGCACACAGCGATTTCTCAGTTTGAGGGCAGTTGTGATTTTCCATCTGATTGAAGGTTCGAACGGCATGGTCGACCATTTTAGCGGTGGAGTAAAGCATCACGATGCGGATCCAGAACCCTTCGGAATTCAGAAGGGAGGATGATTTCTCTTTTGTGATGGTGATGGTGTGGTTGAGAATGCGCTCGACGAGGTCGGGGCGGTTGGAGCGAGCAAGCTTGTGGACGGAGAGGTGGAAGAGGGGACGGTGGCGGAGGAAGCGGGCGAAGGCGGAGGAGGATTCGAAGGTGGCTGCGAGCTTGAGCGGGTCAGATTCGGACTTGATCGCGGATTTGACATCGCGGAATGATGGGAGTGAGGAGGACGGTGTGGTTGTAGAGGAGAGAGGGGAGAAGAAGAGAGAGAGTGGTCGTTGAGAGTGAGAGATTAGGGGTCGACGATAGTTTCTGAACAGTGCCGCCATTTTGGTTGAAGAATCTGAAATCTGAACTTTGCTAGGGTTTTGAAAGTTAGGGGGTTTTGAATGGGAATTGATTTTCAAACCTCCCTTTTACTTCGAGTATTTTTTTTTTTCTTATACAAAATTATTGATATTTTTTTTATTATATAATTTTTATTTTTTTGGTTTAAATTACTATATTATTTTTATAATTAACTAGAAGTAAATATTTTTTTTTATTTAATTTTTTATTAATTTTTATATATAATTTATTTGTTCGTCTCAACAAAACAAATTTAAAAATTAATAAAAATTAAAAAATATTTAATAAGAATAGTATAATAATTTAAATATAAGAAAAAAATAAAAAATATTTTAATAATTTTATATAATAAGAATAAAAAATAAGTACATAAGTTAAAAAGGAAGTGTAAAAATTACTTTCTTTTGAATTTACTACAAAATTTTAATGGGACTACAATAGTCAATGCTTAAGGCTCTCAAGAGTCCAATGATGATTAAATTTTGGAAATGTAGCACTAAACTTAGGTGAACTAAACCCAAAAGTGAACTTCAACGCCCATACTCTAATTACTAGGTGAACTAAACCCAAAAGTGAACTTCAACGCCCATACTCTAATTACAGCTAAAATTAAATTTTAACTTAGAAATGACGCAATTATATAATTATTTGAGCTTAAAATGCTGGTATTTCATAAAGTTCATTATAACAGACAATGACGATATTAACCCCTCCAAATTTATTATTTACGATATTAAGTCCGTCACGACAAGAATTTCAAAAAAATAAAAAATCTAAAACAAATTTAAAAAAAAAAAGACTCGATCAAAAGTTCATAAAAAGAGACCTTTAATGACATTAGTCCATCTAAAATTAAACTATGGTCAAAAGTCTTTTTAATACATAATTCCAACAATACTCTTACATATAGACCAATACATAATATCAATGGATAACATTATCTGATAATGTAATGTTATCTATGGTATTTGATAATGTTACCTACGGCCTTTACAAATGACATTATCTCATGATATTATCGTATAATACCATTGCGTATAGACTAACACATAATACTATCAGATAATGTCTAAACAAATTATTTTTTGACTTTTTTTATTTTTTAATTTTTTTAAATTTGTTAACATAAAAGTTTTTAAAAAAAATTCATTGCCAAGATGAACTAATAACCAATAAAAAATTATAATTTTTTTAAATAATAATAAAATAATAATTCAATAAATATAATAGTTCAAACCAATAGATAATTTAGATAACATTATCTATTCTTTGTTGAAATAGTTAAATTGATAGAATATATAAGTGTTCAATATATATTTATTATTTTAACAACTAACTTTATATGTTTCTTTTGATATCTTTATTATTATCTATTGCAACATATAACATTAAAGATAATATTATATGTTGCAATAGATAATAAAAAAAATCATTAAACAAGAAAAGAGATATAGTAAAACAACTCATGGCCAAACAACAAAATAAGACTAATTTTATTCGTAAAAGACATCATGCATTAACACTTTTAAAATGATGGACCATAACTTATAAATTAAATTAGCACATCTTTAATATGCCAAATCAATACAGATTTGTTATTTTAACTCATTTTTCATTTAAAAAATCAACAAAATATAAAAAATAATTTAAAAAATCTATTCATTTTGAATTATTATAATCTTTCATGAACTTTTAAAAAAAATTAAACATAATTATTTATTTTTCAAATTACTTTTGTCAAAACGAACTAATAATCTACAAAAATTAAACTCAAAGCTAATAAATGAAAAATATAAAAAAATAAAAAATAATTTTAGGCCAAATCAGATTGCATCTATCCAAAAGTGTTAGTTTTCAAATTTTTCTTAACAAAAATTTTATGGGAAAAAATTATTAAGAGAGTAAGTGTGAGGACACAATATACTGAAAGACAGAATAATCAATTTAAGGATAAAATAAACAACATCTACCGAGAAATAACGAGATGGGAGAAATAATTAAATATTTTCAACTATAAGAGAGGTTATTGTATTTTTTAAAATCTTAGAAGAAGTCTCTGCGTTTGCCACAGTAATCTCAAGAACTGCAAGTGCATTTTATCTTAAAATTACTTACACAAAATGTTAAATTATCTATCTCAATAACTCCTTTATACAAAAAAATAATTACAATTAAACGTTGGATCACACAAGAGATCATCTTTAGGTTAAATGTTATCCATAGCTCAAATTTCATAGATATTGTACGTTTTTTACTTAGATTTTTTAAATTTAAAAACGGTACGAGTCTATATAATTTGATAATAAAAAAAAATACCAATGTTAAAACCATTGAAGTGGTGACCGCAACGACTTATCTTTCCTAATGTGAGCCAATTGTAGTGAATTAAATTCTAATAAATATATCAAATCCAATGTGATAATTGAGTTTTTAAAAAATAACATCAAAATCAACTCCAACAAAAATGTCAAAAGTATTGTCAAATTCTATGTGTTAATTAAAAAAAACTATTTGATGTTAAATTTGACATCAAGTGTCAAATATTTTTTTTGTCTTAAATGGTCTAATTTTTAATTTTTTTACCTTAAATGATTCAATTTGACATCTTTGCTGCAGATCAAAATAATTGAATGACAAATTTAAAGATGTTAAATTGACATATAAACCATAAAAAAATTTGACACTTCAAAATTTAACACTTTTTTTTGAGATGCTCTAAGAAAACCGAGACAAGCTAGGGATGTGAAACTATCGCTTTTGGCAAGCAAATTTCTAATGTTACCGTTGACACTCTTTTATTCGACAGGATGTGATTTAATGTTATAGAGACAAGAACAAATGTAGTAATGTAATATATATTATATTTACGTAATGTATTGTTTTTCTTTTAAAAAATTTTATTTTGTAAATTAATACTAAGTAATTAAAACTTTTTTTAGACACCACTTTGAAGATTTAAATTAATTTTAAGGATAAATTACACTAATCTTCCCTGAGTTTTTTGACAAATGCATTGACCTCCCCTGCAGTTTAAGAAATTACTTTAACCTCTCATGATTTTTATACTGTTATGCGATTACCTTCTCTATCGTTTAAAATCAGTCAAGGATTGCTAGTAAAATTATTAAAAGTTTAGAATCGAGAGTTTTACTAAAATAAATTATAATATAATTCATATCACATCTGAAATAGTCTATGTCGAATTTTTTAGATTTTTTGAAATCGAAACTCGCAAAACCTTGTCATATTTTTTGTTTTAGAATTTTTTTAAAAACTCAACATAGACAAAGTCAAACGTGATAGGAATTGTACTGCAGTTCGTTTGGTAAAAAAAATTCTGAATTTAAAGTTTCAACAGCTTGATTAATGGTGTTTTATTGATTCTAACGGTAGGTGTGAGATCCCGATTCGAAATTCACACGTTTATGATCAATCTCGAAATTATTTGTGCCAGTTTGAGGGTTAATTAAAATTAATCAAAAATCGGGATGAATTCCAAAACAATACGAACTGGTTGATATGATTACTGAGATATACTCGTATGTCAATTGGGTGATTAATATGTGTCAATTTGAGGGTAAATTAAAATTAACGGGGAACCGGGAGTTAATTTTGAAACAATACCTACTAGTTGATATGATTTACTGAGACATACTGGTACGTTGACGGAGCGCTCGAAGAATACTTGGTTTAATTTGAGTAGGACTACGCGTTGGTAGTGTAGTGTGAGAAGTACCCAATAGTTTTTCTTAATTTTTTTTGTAAGCTTGTATTTGATTCTAGTCAGCAGAACTTCATCTTCCGTGAACACCACGTACCCAGCACCTTGCCTCTTCGCTATGCAGCATTTCTTCCACCTCCTGCTTGCCGTTTCTATCTCCTGGTAATAATCAAAGGAGGTCTCCTCCTCCTTTCTCAATTCTTTGTTGTATGTTTTCCCTTTCAAAGCATTAAAATTGAGAGAGAGAGAGAGAGAGAGAGAGAGAGAGAGAGACCAGTGTATCGTTTAGTTCTTTATCTTTACTTTTGGGATTTTTTTCAATCAACTAAAGTGAGTATGTTACCCTCCGATTTCTACTTCTTTACTTAGTATGATTATTGTGTTTAGCCTAATTAGGTGTAAGAAGCTGCAATTGTTGAGTTTATCAAAGGATTGGATATTTGGGGTGTAAAAATGGAGTTTTCATTTATGGGTTCATCCGCGAGACAGAATCGATTGACCGTTTAATTAGGACCGGTGGACCATTGGGGTCCGTCGACTGGCGCTTTTGTGACCGGTTGCTCGACAGGTCTGGTAGAAACATATCATGTACACGTGACCCCACACGCATTCACAATGTTCTAGTTTAATTATTTGTGTTTATGCATTTTATTATCGTTATGCCATAATTAAATTATGTCATGCTATTAATGTATAAAATCATTACTTGTTGATTGAAATCACATGAACGTACTTGAAGTATGATATTGGTACTTCGGACTTTGAACCTTAGGGGAACACATTCGAACATTAATGCATGATAACATAATCTTAGGGTTTGGACATTTGTAGTGGTTTATCCAAATCGTTCTGGTGTGTCACGTGTGCACCCCTGGTTGCATCTGTTCTCTACGATTAAATGTACTGGTTAATGTTGTTAGAGCCTCCGTTGTTGTAAATAATGATGGACTCTAATAAGCTTGTTGATTTGATAATGAATATCGAGTAATGCTCTCGGCATTCCAATCGTTTTAAACGACAGACACCAACATGTCAAATGATTTGATACTGAATTTTGGTTGATGTTGTCAGCTTTTCAATCATTGCCAACAACGAACTTTGATATGCTTGATGAATTATGATGTGGTAGACATCACAGATATTGATTGATGCTATTGGCGTCCCAAATATTGTGAATGTCATACTCTAATATGTTTGGATATTAACGTGACAATTATTACATATTATGAGCAATGCTATTGGCGACCCAAGATTAATTACAAACAAGGTTGCGACGACACAGGAATAAGTTATTAACCTAAAAAAACGTTGGTATCCAAAAACAATGAAAAAAAAAATCAACCAAAAGAATGTAATCCTTTAATCATAACTGTAGATGGGTATATTTTCTCAATCACGACGAAAAGCTACTCTCTCAATATCCAGTAGAAACAATATTTTTAATATGGGTGGATCTGTGATCTGCAAAACAATAAATCGTCAAAGAGCCCTCTGTCGCTGTGGCAGGAAGACACTCCGATGATTAAGTCAGGCGAAAGCTCACTGGATGATTAATAACTTAGGCTAATATTCTCTATTAGCAAGTGGAATTATGCACTAGTTAGAACGTACATTTTTTGTTGATCTGGAGTTTTATTTATAGACTTATTCTTTAATCTTAATTCTCTTAGGATTCTGATTGGAGTCAAATGGCTTCTGATTGGCCACTAATGAGATAACTCTCTATCAAGCTGTTATCTTTTATCATTAGAGTTTCATTCAATTAATACTTTTCGTATTAATTAAATTGGCCGTGGACTTCTCATCCGTATCTGTTAGAGTTGTATCCTGACTTATACGAGATTCTGTCTTATCTCGGAATAACAATCGCTTAGCACCCTTCTCGGGTTGATGGTATCTCGGACCATCTTTCTCAGATCTGCAGGACGTGGGGCCGCCTTTGTCAGGTCAGCTGACTGCCAAACCATCTTTATAAGATCGGTTGGATGGGTATTCGACCTTCTCGGCTCGAATAAAGTATGGATAACCTTCCTCAAGTCAGTCATACCCTCATGTGATTGGCACGTGTATCCTCATCTACCTTCTATCTGGTGCCGAACTAGATCTCTTGCTGAGGAGATACATGTATTTTCGCAATTACAATTTTACCCTCGTCAATAACATTTTAGATTCTAAACAAATTGAAGGGAATTAAAAAAAAGAGAATTGACTTATTTAACCAAACTCACTCTTAGTTACGGACAGAACTACATAGAGATCATAGAGAGTCCAGGTTCTTTCAAAATTTTCAAAAAAAAATAAGACCTAGTTATAAATGTTGAAAATTATATTTTAGTTTTCCCAAATTACATTTAGTCTCTTTCCTTTTCTAAAGAAAAATCTCAACTCTAAAAGTCCAAACGTGAAATTTTGGTTCCACCCCTACTCTTAGTAATGCCGATTAAATTGTGTTTGAATTATAAATTTGAAAAAAAAAAAGTATCACATTTACTTTACTGTCATAAAATTGCTATGGTAAAATTTAAGGAAGGCTAATGGTATATATGAAGTATGAGCATAAACAATCACACAGTCGTTTTCTTGGTTACTCCTACAATTGGATTTATAGTTGAAAGTTCTCCTATATATCTACACATGAATAATTATACGTACATATAGATTCAAACACAAGTACTGGATGTATATGGAGACCGAAAGAGTTCAGGGTCCTTTCAAATTTAAAAAAAAAAATTAAGACCTAGGTATAAATTTTAAAATTATAAAAAAAATTTCATTTCGGCTCTCTTATTTTCCAAGACAAATCTCGCCTCCTTCCCCTCTCTCTCTCCCAACCGTAAAATTATAATTTCGCCCTTACATATAAGACACTTATTATTTCATAAATTCCACACGAAAATCTTGCAGAGACTTTCTCATCTACAAATATATGTAGATACATGCATACACACATTTGTGTATATATATGTACATACATGAATATAGTATATGTATGTATGTATGTATATATATATATATGTATGTATATATATATATGTATGTATATGTAAGGTGCTAGATAGCTAATCATTATAACATTGCTTCAAGTTCCACGTTACGAAAGAGTCTAAGACACAACCCCATACTTTTGACTTCTTCTTCTTGCTTTATTTTTTTTTCTGCCGGCTCTCGCTTTCTATACATATCCATCAAACATATTCTCAAGGACAACAACAAAAAGAAAAAAATAACTAATTTTGGTCTTACTATTTTTTAATCATACTAATCTAATTTGCCAAAACCCATTTATACAATTTGCGACAAAAAATAAATTTCTCGTTAGTTTTCTTTAAAAAGATGATTTTTTTCCCTAACCGAATATGTACCA
>JABCMJ010054595.1:0-10424 GCA_014822125.1 Arbutus unedo
TTATATATTTGTGTGTGTGTATATATATATATATATATATATATATATATATATATAGAGAGAGAGAGAGAGAGAGAGAGAGAGAGAGAGATGATTAGTATTAATATACCTTTTTTGTTACATTTTTTAAAGTTGTGAGACCAATAAATGTTAGTTAGGATTACTGTATAATTATTTTTTGTAGTGAAACCCCTACAGTTAGATGAAAATGATGTCAACCATTATGAAAATGTCTTTTGAGGTTCCTACACCTTTCTCCCTTGTAATATAGATGGCCATTTACAATTGGACCAAATCAAGACGAAATCCAAGGATTAAATAGATGCAACCAATAGTTGAGGGACGAAATAAACAAAATGGCACTAGCTTAGGGAATAAGAGTGAAATTAACCCACAATATCATATGTTTCCTTTAAAAGGTTGGAATTCCTAAAAGCTCCAAGAATATGGGATGGGGCAAAATATTGATAAAACAAACTCATACATTATATACATCATGTAAAATAAAGTTCCTAAAATTAAAAGGTTCAAAGGACGGAGGTTAAATAGGTATGATTTTATCTTTTTCTCAATTTAATCTTTATCTCATTTTTTCTTTCAAATTCATAATGTGTTGCACTTAGATCTAAGTGATAGGTATCTGCCTCTCAAATGTCCGTAAGGTTTTTTGGTTCTCCTGGAAAGCATAAAGGAGGAGTATTAGACACCTTTCTGGGGGTCAACTTTAGACTACGCATGTCAGTTTAGGTCTTACGGGTTTCCGAACACAAACATGCCAACTTGTTAGAAGTGCTGTTGCTTCTTAGTAGAGGACATTTATGACCTTGTCCTTAGTGCCTTTGATTAGCTATCTATTTCTGGAGGAAGAAAAATGGATTCCATGGGCACAGGTATTACTACTACTAAAATTCTAGCAATAACTATGTATTTTGAAAGATAATACTCCTGCTGCAAATTTTTGATCTATTTCTAATGTCCCAAATTCTTTGTATTCTTTAAAATGTATATGGAGTGACATACATTGCACACCGAGTAACACAGGAGTCACCAAACAATGAGTTTCCTAAACAGTTAGCAACGCCAATATGCCATAAATCATTGTCAGAAGCCAATAAAGCACCAAATGTGAAGTTACAGATGGAATTGATACCACTGCTTTTGAGTTGTATATTCTCGCTGTAACTTTTGTTTGTCCTGTTTCTCTCACTCTTTCTTTTCTTTGGTGCTGCACCCCCTCAGTTTTTTTCTGTCATGGGCCCAGATGTCTCATTCGCCACAGTTCCATAGGAACTGGCCGCAGCAGGGCTCAGAACTAATTCAAGATTGTTTTACTTTTAACAAAAGAGTCGTGCACATGGAATCACCAAACCAAAAGCCCACAACAGTACATTTATCTATCTTGTTTTATCAAGACGCGCTGCTATCTATAGAACAATTGCTATTGAAGTTCATCCAATGGAAGATTAACCTAGAAGCTGGTCTCAAAGATACATACCTCTTTCTGCCTTGCCTCTATAAGAGCAGCTTCTTTTTCTTTTTTAAGTTGAACATCAACATCATCAAACACTTTCTTCCGACTTTCTTCAATTCGCTTCTGTATCTCCAACTTAACTGCCTCAGAATTCAGCCTTTCCTCAACTCTTTTCCGAATTGCTTCTTCCAGTCTTCTTGCAGTCTCCTCTTCCAATTGTCTCAGCTCTTCTTCTTGTTGACACCTAATGGCAAATTCAACAGTTAGCTACAAAACATTGTCATTCAATTGTGCCGCAGCATTGACAAGTCAAAGCTGCTTCATAAGGCAGAGAAAAGGGAAAAGGAAAAAGAAAAAATCAGCAGACACAGCAAATTTCATTGTCCGCAATGTGAAATTACCCATCCCATCCATCACCAAGCTAAGAAAAATCTTGTTAAGGCATACCTCGTAACTAGTTTCTGAACCATAATAAGAAGTTTCAAAACTAGGAAAGTACATAAAGGAGGCACCAATTGATCATCATTTATAAGTAGAACCAATATAGCAGTAGCATCATTCATAAGAGCCAGAATATAAGAATGTGATGTACCCTGCCACAGGTTCAGAAGTGATCAAGGCCTGATGCAAAAATAATCCAAATCCTAGAAAGTGGAGCCTATTTCATGAGAGGCATAAATTATTTTGTTTCTTGGATGCAAAACAAGAAGGAAGGAATGAGAGAATTTTTGGGTCATTCTTTTTAACAATTCTTAACATATTCATAAGCAACGCGAATGAAAAAGGTAATTGCACCTTTGTTGAGAGCATCTGGAAGGCTCTCGCCACGTGGCACATACCAAGGCCCCCGACAACCATTACAAAAAGGATAAGTGAGCCCTCTGGGATACTAGGCCCCCTAAGTCCGAGCAGGGCCTAAGTACTTCGCTCGGGATCAAAGAAGGTATCTGGTTGGGAGGCTAAAGCAACCGAATTGTCAAGGCTTTCCCTCCACGAGGGGAACACTCTACCTTGACCAATTACAGAGACAGGTCGTTGACCAATATCTGACACCTTCGAGCATGTAACCTACCACCTGATAGCTCCATGATATGACTCCCTACAACCTCCACACACTAAGGTTTTACCCTAAAACTTGCAGAAGAGGTTCTATCAGCTTGAACCTATTCAACCACCAACAGCGGGCCACATGTCCTCAGGGGAGCTGGACCTCTCCGCCAACCCTTCACATAAATGGAAGTCCAAGCACACAAAAGAGACTTTTACTTTAACATCAATCTCTGCTCGACGACCTAAGACTGGTCCGAGCTCTCTCCTCTTCCACTACTGGTGGTCTTGAGCCATTGTAATACCCGCCATATTCTCAGAAGGCCAACTAAACCCTTTACAATTTGTCAGAGGAAAACTCTTACCCCACAATCACACTCATTACCATATCTTGAACAAAAAACACATTCTAGAAATACAGCACTCAATGTCAATAAATCTAATATGGGTAAACTACATTGACCTCCCTTGAGGTTTCTGACAATATAAAGAATCTCCCCTCGTGTTTCAAAAAAACAATATACACAAACCTCCTTTCCGTTAAATCACTGTTACAGTCATCAACGGAATATGCCCACAAGAGCCTCTAATTACCAGAAATACCCGTTCCTTTTGACGGAAAAACACTTGATTTAAAGGTTACCAGCTTCCTCCTAAAATCCACTCACCTACCACCACCTCCACCATGAACCACCACAACACCACCCCATCAGATGACATGTAACGAAAGTATAATACTTGCTTCATGGAAGTTATATATATCTGCCTATGCCCTATATACAACGCAAAACAAGAAGTTATCGGTATTTCTTATTTTTATTTTTCCTTGATTACGAATTGAAAAAAGAAAAAGCAAGTTCAGGATATCGTAACCTGCGTACAACACATTGATCTGAATGCATTCTTCCAAACAAAAAAAAAAACAGTGTTGGTGCTATCATTTCTACACAATTATAAGATAACACAGTAACCTACTGAATACTAAGATGCAAATACATGGGAATTAGTTACCAGCACAGAGTAAACATTATTGCTCTCAAAGAAATATCAATTAACCTAAAGATCAATTTCTCATAGATTCACGAGAATTGTACAAGTGATAATCCACCATCAAAGCTTGATCCACAGCTGGGAGTACATACCCATCTCATCTAGCCACAATTGACGAACCGCAGTAAGAGTAATTTGTGTGTTGTAGGCAGACACACACACAAACACATATATATGCACATATGTTTATTTCATATACATATATAATCTGCATATGTCTAAACCAAGTTAAACTGACAACTAATTTTGAAAAGCCCACATATCAACTGCACAAAAATGGGTTGTATCAGTTTCCATTATTCATCAGCAAACTAAATACAAGAGAAAACGCAAAGCACCAGTTCTTTCCCCTATCAATTAATGTACTTAAACCACCCCAGGGAACCCTGTAAACAAAGCACAAGTATTTCTTACTTTTTTTCAATTCTCAATCTTTTCCTTATTTGTATCTTACAATTCCTTGAAATCTATCAGATTACAAATTAAATGGAAAATTAGGCAGAAAGAAAACTTAACTAACGGCTGCAAATATTTCAAATCACAAATTATATCCTCAATACAGAAATTGGAACTTACCCAACGAGCTCGCCACCTTAATCGGAACTTATGGCCTCTAACAATTTCCAGTTTATCACAATCATGAGTAATCTGGCCTCGAGCTCTCACTTGTTTATTTTACATGGCTTCCGGGTTAACAAAACAGCCCAATTGATGAATCCAATTAGTGAGCGATTCAAGTTGGATGATTGGGGTTGCAATGAGGGTTTGTTGTGGTGGCTTTGATACTTTCTTTGGCAATCTTTACAAAATATTGAAATACAGTAGGAATAAATACACAAAATAAGAACTTAGAACTGAAGAAAACAAAGACATTTATTAGTAAATATCAAGCATCTAGTACAATAACAACAGTATAAAAAATAAACCAAGCACATTGTTGTACCCACCTAAGAAGCACGGAGGACACAAATATACGTCACAGTTCGAACAAGCGGATACACTATTTCAGCAAATGCATGACACGGACACATTGAGGATAGTTCAATTATACATACCGGAATATATTATTATGTATACATGTGCCACCATTAGTTTATGTGCCAAATTGATGTATACATGTGCCACCATTAGTTTGTGTCCCAAATTGAGTACTAGATAGGTAGACAATAAGTTAAGATGAATTTAGATCGACATGGGACTAGGAAATTTTTTCTAAAAAGTGCAAAGGTGTGGTTATGATTCCTCAAGAAATCTTTTTAAAAGAACTCAATACAACATTTAAATGAATTTTAATATGATTAGTCATAAAAAAAATTCCAGCATTGTATATCATACTAGTACTAGAGGTCAAGCACACACGATGGCTGTGCAAGTTGATTTTTGTTAAAAGTCTAAATAGTTTTGTCTTTTTGACCTGTTCTTATATGTTTCATAATATTTTAGTATTATTTTTTACAAATAAACAAAATCAAAAAAGAAAAAAAATGAATCTTGATTTGTGAGTCTTGATAAAAAAAATAGTTGTCAATTTAAATATTTACTGGTTTGCAAGGACAACTATTTAATTGTAAAGGGTAATTTTGGTAATGGAAAAAGTTGACACAATAACAAAATTATGAGACACCAACTGGTGCTCTCCCTAGAATATATGTCAAATTTGAATATTTTTTATAGTCACAAAAGTCCAAGATGTGTCAATTACATATTTATTTCTTTGTCCTCTAGATACCAAAGAAGTGTCAGACACATGTCAGAAATAAGTTTTTTTGTTTTCCAATTATGACCACAGAAAAAAAAGTCTCGGCCACGTGTCCAAAGTGTTGATGTCTGATACATGTCGGACACAAAAACATCACCTTCTTTTAAGTGTCGAGCTCTTTAGGTACTCAAAGAAGTGTCCATCCCTGTATCCATGGCATACCGATGTTGTACCCCAATATCCAAATGTACCAATTGTGTTTTACTGTTTGGTACATATTTTTCCATACTGGAGTCATACTTGTACCGTACTGGTACCCAATAGTCATATGGCAACATATTTGGAGTAACTGTGTGTGCTTTATAAGTATAGTTGATGTCTTGGGTAGAATGGTTAGCAAAGCAAAAGAAAAGGGTTAGCATAGGATTATGCGATAGAGAGCGTTTTCATTGTCACATTTATTGTTTGCACGATGCCATTTTTTTTCTTCTTGTGCGATAAATAAAGTGGTTACTTTGCACACTTTTGTCGGAGTGTTTGAGATGATTTTTGGAACCAATGTCAAATATAAAGAAGAGTACGATTATGGAACTAATTTCTCATGAGATAGACTGCACAAGGCTATGACAGGGCTAGTTGGTAGTTTTATTGACTTTTTACTACTAAAGGATGTACACTTAGAAGCACGAACAAAGACACAACTATAAATACGGAGACGGACACGACATATATGCAAACACATGGCAATTTTAAATTAATGAGGACAGGGACAACGTGGGGGACAGAGAAAAATACAATAAAGTACGTATGTTTCTTATATATTTTTAATTTTAATTAATATAAGTACTTATTTGCACACCCAAACTATTGGAAACCCACACTAACTTAGCACAGAAATGAAAACTAGCAGTGCTTCCACGTATCAAAATGAAAAACCATGAGGTATAAAAGACAAATTTGTTAAAGATGTTAACCATGAAATAAGTTTTTTTATGCTGTGGAGTGCCTACACCTCTATCCTCAGATGTGTCTCCCTTGAGACACATTTGTCCCTAGGATGTTGGTGGTCCTACTTGTCCGACACAAATATCGTGAGACTTAGGTGTGTAGGTGGTTCATAGGATGTAGGCCTTTCCTTGGGGCCTAACAATCCCTATCAAGCACATCACTACTAGGAATAGAACTCACAATACAAAACCATATTTTTTCCTCAAAACAAGGATTAGAATGCATAACATATGTTCGGAAAGCATCAGAAATACATCGATTTACCTTTTCTTCTCCTCTTCTTCCTTTCTCAACTTTTCAACTGCATTTTTCTTCTCGATTGATACAACACTTGGACTTCGAGACTTGGGTGGAGGAGACAATGAGGTACTCCTACTTCTTAGTCTTTTGTATCTCTTGGGTGTCGGAGAACGAGTTCTACGGTGTCTTGAAACTGGTGAACGAGTTCTACGCCGACATGGTGTACCAGAACGGCTTCTTCGCCTAAGTAGTAAAGAACAACATTTAGAGGACATTGACAAAATCTTGACCGCCATGGACATTTGAAGACAGTAAAGTATTACAGGATAATATATGTGATCCCAGACGGCAGCATTGATAACACAAACATAAACATAAAACTAAAACTAAAAACCATTGTTGCATTTTACAATTTGTTAGCAATTTTGCCAAACAGATAACCAAGATTGAATGGGCACTATCATCTTTTACGCTAATAAAGATAAGTAACTTAATAAGGGTCCATTAGCTACATCCTCATATTTTACGGTTAATAGTTTAATGCAACTGCTTCTCCATCTTGAGCACAAATGCAACTCCCGATTCAGAAAGGCAATATTATAAAATCTTTCGGTGGGTTGATTTGAACAAACTAGATTGCGAAGCAAAAAAAATCCACTAAATTAACGGATGGCTATTAAAAATGGAAGGAAAAGCAAATTGTTCATGAGGCTAATGAAAATAATTAGTTAGTGACTCTCCAACTCATGAAAGTGCACAATTACGACTGCGATTTTCACTCACAACAATATCTTGGTCATAACGAGACTCGGTACATAACAATACCGTTACATATCACCGATATTTCAAACCATGCACGTTGCCCGGAGCATGTTTTGAAATACCGGTGATACGTAATGACTCAAGCTCAGAACATAGCTCAAGGACAACAGGATGGCCAAGAGATCAGAGAGGTATTCGAACCTCTCCCTCACGAAGAGGAGCACAACTGTAACCCTCTTGCCCCCGGATCAACATGCAAACCACCTGGCAAGTACTTGTTGAGACCCTACTCACTCGGCAACGAAGTATGGGCCTCCCCCTTCCATCAGTAATGGCCACAACTACTCTTTCCCGACAATGAGCAACCTAGAGAAGGTTCTAAAGGTGTCTTTCAAAGAAGAAGCCAAAGGGACGACTGAATATCCTTAAATGGGGAATCCTCAAGTCGAAAACGTTGTTACAATACCACCACAAGTGGTCAACTCCGTGGGAGCTTCAATAGAGTCACAGACTTTGTAAGGGGTTCTTCAGCAACCCCTCAAGTGGACACAAGTAAGAAGTTGATGGAACAACCACGAAGTCTATTACAATAAGAACAAGGACAAAGCTCTTTAAGGCATGAGCCTAAAGCCTCCCTACCCCTTTGCAAATCACCAAATCCTGAAGGATACGTTGTGCCAAAGTTCATGCGGTTCGATGCAAGAAAAGCAAAAAAGGACGGGTGATGTCGCCTCGAAATACAAAGCCTAACATGATGACTCATCGCTCTTAAGATGGTGCATGAAATGATGCCTATAAGTACGTGACATTGATTGCTGACTAAGGATTAAAATTTATTAAAGAGCTCGAACTCCCCCCAAACTTCATGGGAGAATGTGTCTAACATTCAACAAGCGAACAAATGCATCCCTTCACGAGCAAATGCTTCTTTCAGCAACCACACAAGCTTTAAGTCATCAACCTTCAACACCTTGTTTTCAATCACTATCAAGAATCCGTTTTTGGGGATCCTCGGCTTCTCGTTTTAAGACATCTTCATGAGAAACCTCTCAACGAAAAATGTATCAGATCTTTAGCAAACAGGCATGTCCCTTTAAGAGCAAATACATCCTTTAGCAACGACACCAACTTCAGACCCTCAACCCTCAACACCTTGTTTTCAATCACCCTCAGGAGCTCATTTCTACGGATCCTCAGCATTCACCGCCATTCCGTTTCCAGACACCTTCATGGCTCAGCAGAGTCCAACAGTCATCCACGTCTTGGCACCTCAAGGCCATGAAGGTGATGGAAAACGAAAGATGTTTCCGAAATCACCACCCCTTCCTATCTCAGTTGAATAAGTGAAAGCTTTCCTTGAAGCTTGGATTGCCGACGAAAATGTCACCCTCCCTGAAGTTCAACGACCATTTCGAAGACGGGATCAACTCAAACCAAACTACTACTTCTATAAGTGCTCCCTGAGGCACTCAACCCCTGAATGTTGGTCCTTGAGGAGCCTTATGCATAAAATGATCAATCGTGATGAACTTGAATTCCCGATGGTGGTTGGCATCCTGAATCGCATCAATGGTAGACTATGAATCAAACCACAAATAAGATTCATGGCAATTCAATCCTAAAATAGAGTCACACTGAAATGTGTCTACATATGCATGGATCGAGAATGTAATTGAGACCCTAACCGTGAATCCTGAGATCTCGTGCCAAATTCACACGTAGATTCCAATGATTCATCGGCTCAAAACCAACCAAGGTAAAAAAAAAAATATACACATTCTGTGGATCAAAGTTCCTATTATCCAACAATCCATGTAGATGCATTTCCCAATATTAACCTATCCAGATAAAGAGGAAAAAATCATGATGTATGACACCAGAACTAGTAAACTAAACTGCCATTTCATACATAAGTTTTATCCTATTCTCAACTCTATTGCCCTCCAGTCTTCTCTTTTCTTCATAAATTACATCGCAAACAAGAAAATCACCTCCAAATCCCTGACTTTCACTCAAAATCTCTCAATCCAAACAATGCGTAACATTTTATCACGCAGATAGAACTTATAAATCAAAACACTCATCAAGAACATAAGATCCAATGTACGAAGACAATACTATAGGCTAGGAAATGCTTATAAATTTACATCGCAATATGTATGCGCGAGTAGAAAGTAGATAGCTGTAAATAAATGACCTGCTGAGAGAATTAGAATAAGGTGAGCGGCTTCGGTCTCTTCTACTGCGCCTGCTGTGTCTTTGACTGACAGGTGATGGAGAGTATCTCCGCCGGTAGGACGGCGACCGTGATATACTCCGAGGCATGATTGTCCTACTTTCCCCGTTACCCTAACAAAATTCCACTTTCAAATGTACAATCCCATACAAACAAATATAAATGCATGTTTGTTATAACCAAAAGTGTGTCGACTGAAAGAGTAAAATATGGAACGAGCTCGAAGAGAGATGATTAGCCGTATGCTGCGTATGCCCTAAAACTCGCAGAGAGACATACTATAATTTATATTCCTCTTCCATTTAAATTTCTATATTACTCTTACAATTAACTAAAAATAAATTATTTTTATTATTTTTATTTTTATTTTTACGTTATTTTTTTAATTTATTAATTTATCTTGACAAAAAAATTTAAAAAGTATAAACTTATTTTCAAAAGATAAAAATAATTCACCAAAAATAAAATGAAGTCTAAAAAAATATTTTGAGCTTATGTTTTATGTTTTTCTGAATTTATTTTTATTTTTTGAACATTGTTTTATATTTTTTTAAATCTATTATCGAAATAAACTAATAATTATAAAAAGATTGATATAAAATAAAAAAATTATTTTTTTTAAATATAAAAAAATAATCAGATAATAATTTAATAATTATTACATGATAAATAGGCCCTAAATAAAGGAAAGACTCCAACAAAAATTACATGCAATCATTTGTTGTTCATACAATCCCACAAAGTTTCAATTTTTGTTGGAGCTTTTGTATAATAAAAATTAAATCAAAATCAAAATTATTTATTTTTAGTTAATTGTGATAGTAGTATAATAATTTAAATACAAGAGAAATAAATATTACATAACGGAGAGGTATTTTAGTAATTTTATATAATAAAGACAAAAAAAAAGT
>JABCMJ010054623.1:0-10650 GCA_014822125.1 Arbutus unedo
CGGTTGTGCTTCTTGTTGTGGTCCTTGTTGTAAGTGTAGCAAAATTGTTTCGCTTTCATCCCAAGGGACAAAGATGGAAAAAAGATTCGAAAGCGGTTAAATATTCAAGTGAACTATATATATAGTTGGTATTTACGGAGAGAGAGGGGGAGAGGGTGAGTTCACTCAGTCCCAATGAAGTTAACCAACAATACTGGTTGATCACCGCCGGCGACATCTATCGTCGCCGCCATCTCTGCGGTCGCTTTAGCAAATTAAGTCCTCCCTCAAGGCAGGCAGGCAGGCAGGCAGGCAGGGGAAACCAACTGAAGAAGAGGAGCTTCACCGGAGAAGTGGACAACGTTCGCAGGACCAATACCCGATCGATTGTACGCCCAAGGAATCTCTAGAGAACAAGAAATCGTATTGCACTCTGCGAAAATGGCCGTCCTCACATTCTCCGAGCACTTAGGATCGTACGACGCCATTG
The DNA here is from genome assembly GCA_014822125.1 of Arbutus unedo. Classification (NCBI taxonomy): domain Eukaryota; kingdom Viridiplantae; phylum Streptophyta; class Magnoliopsida; order Ericales; family Ericaceae; genus Arbutus; species Arbutus unedo. The sequence continues at coordinate 470 of JABCMJ010054623.1, forward strand.
GGGTCTATCTTCGCAGCAAGATCAACGAACACAGAACCACCGATCAGAAGAGTTTCAACGTCGTCGACAGGTTCGACAACTTGGAGCTCAATTGGGGGGTCAATCTCGGCCATGAAAAAAAGTGGATTTTTGAGCTCAGATTTGACGAGACGTTCAAGGACAAAATTGTGAACGAGTATTTGCCTTTTGTGGAGGCCAAATCCAAGAAAATCATGGACAGAGTTATGAACGAGTATTTGCCTTTTTTGGGGACCAAATCCAAGGAAATCAAGCACAGCGTCGACAAAGCCGTAAAGCTCTACACCAGAAACGGAAGTACTTGGCGTTCAATTGATATGGAACGTCCGGCGGCGACGTTCGACACGGTGGCGATGGAGTCTGAGGCGAAGAAAGGCGTAATTAATGCCTTGGAGAAGTTTGTTGTGAGCAAGAAGTCGGCGGCGGGTCACATGAGGGTAAGAGGCAAGGCTTGGAAGAGAGGTTACTTGTTGTACGACCCTCCTGGTGGTAGTGATTCAATATCGAGCTTAATCGCTGCCATGGCCAACTATCTTAGTTTTAGTATCTATGATTTCAATCTTACGGGTTTGTCCTCCACCGTGGACCTGAAGAAATTACTGGTCTCTATTACGAATCGCTCCATAATTGCTATTAAAGATTTTGATTGCAGTGATATGCGAGATGGGCCTTTCAATCAGAAAAAGGTTGGCTCTGTCTATTTTACTTCCTCTATTTTTTCTATTTCCGAAATGATTTGCACACTAATATCCGGCTGTAGATCCGGACATGAGATATAAATGTACATAGATACGTCGTCCCACAAATATCATTTAGAGTTTCTGTGCATCAAATAATTTTAACTACATACATGTCCGAATTTATGTATTCATGACTGCTCTCTTTTTTTAGGTGACAAATTGTCCCCACCACCAAACACTACTCCCTTTGCAAATTTTGTATTTTCATATATCTTGTAACCACAAACTTTAATCATATTCTTGTAGGATTCAATCATTTGTGGTACAGAAAGAAATAGGCTTACTTTAACATATATAACTAAGAAGAAGCTGAGTTTGGGATACTTTTGAAGCATATTTTGGGTTTTAAATAATTAAGAAGCTAATTTTTAGTTTTTTTGCAGTACACTACTAACTTTTGGTAGAGCTTAATCTATAACTCGCTTTGAGTCCTTTGAAAATGATTTCCAATACAATATCAGTTCTTCTACAGACACACACATATACACACAAATGCACACACAATCTCACAACGGGTCGTGGGCCCCACACACTGCACCAAATGCGCACACACACGACAATGCCCCCATTGTGAGTGCGCACACACATTTATGTGTGTCTTTAGCATTTTTGATACAATATACCCATTTTACACGAATCTTCTTACTGTCAGAGCTAATCAAAGATTTGATGTGTGGGCATGGGCTAAATAGAGCAGCAGACCTTATGTGGGTGTATTCGTAAATGTGGCATTTTTTTTGTGTCGCTAGACATTTTGAGGAGAGCAGTGACATGCAAGCAAGTTTAGTTTTCCAAATAAGTAAAAATTACAAGTGGTTGAACCCACCTGGTGATGATGTTCTTTCTAAGCTAATCTCACTGCTGTTTTTGTGATTTGTGCCACAGTTGGGAATCTCAGCGTTGTTTGGCTTAATTGATAGCATATTGTCAAGAAGTGGGAATGACCGCATCATCATATTTACTACCAACCACATAGACCGACTTGACCCTGCTCTATGGGGCCCTTCCAACAAGGACATTTACATTCACACGTCTTCACCTTCACCACGGCCTATAGGCTTACCAGAAGGAGGAGAGAATTTGCAGCTTGATTCAACAGACCAACAATCATTGGTGGATTTTGATGCTACAAACAACAGAGCACATCTTGTCAGGGCTAGTCGGAGCATCCCTATTGTGTGTAATTCAGAGAAGAAAAGTACTGGAGAGGCATTAAAAAGAGAAGTCATAGACGATAGTGTACTTAGTTTAGAAGGTACACAACAATATTCTGGTGGTAGACCTGATGATGCTCCAAAGAGCCTTGGTGGTAAGCTTCTACTCTTGAAACTACATATTTCTTGCAATCTTGATCTTATTTGCACTTGCAAACCATACTAATTCTTTCTGCAAGGAAAAGCTTGGTTGTTAATACATTACACTTGTTAAAACATCTAACTCAGAATTTTGTAGATAAAGAGTGGAGAGACCGCCCAAGCTCATATTGATTTTAAGAGGTAATATTAATCAGCATGGGCAAGTCCTAACGCTCCTCTGCACATGCAACCTGTACTCGCATGTGGAGAGGTAACAAAAGATCCGCAATGTAGGGATTCCAGAAAAACCAGGTGCACTTAAGCACAAATAATGGGCAATCAATCAAGAGAGTCTTGTTTAAAAGCTTCCCAAAGTTTAGCTATTGTAGCATATTGAAGCATTAAACTGAAAGCGTTTGGCATTGAGCGGAGAGGTGGCCCAGGATCATATGCTAGTTTTAAGAGAAAATAATTTACCAATATGGGACAAGCTTCAACACCAGTGTCCAAAAGAGGAAAAAATGAACGGAAAGTGGGATTTGGTTGGTATATTTATCTGGTTATGCCTAGTTGGATTGCAGGTTTACTATTTTTGACAACAAAAAAACTTATACTAAGTAATAGTCAATTTTCATTGATAATCATGTTTCAAATTCTGCTATGCTTTTTCTCCAATCATTCTGGTTCCGCTCTGAATTTTGGTTTATATGTCTTTATACCTATGGTCGTGTATTTAGTTTCTAATAGCCGCAAAGTTCAATCAATTACAGATACTTTTGGTCAAGGATTGCACACGCTAGATTCCCTTGAACAGATGTCATTCAAAGTACAGCCGAATGACATCATACCCTCAAAGAGTATGCTTTTTCTGGAAACATTCTGGTTTCGCTTTGAATCTTGGTTTGTATGTCTTTATACCTATGGTCATGTGTTTAGTTTCTAATGGCCGCAAAGTTCAATCAATTACGGATACTTTTGGTCAGGGACTGCACACGCCAGATTCACTTGAACGGATGTCATTCAAATTACTAGAAACTCTTCCACTTCAGGAACAAACAAATGACATCATACCCTTAAAGAGCATGATTTTTTTTGCAAACATTCTGGTTCCGCTCTGAATTTTGGTTTGTATGTCTTTATACCTACGGTCGTGTGTTTAGTTTCTAATTGCCGCAAAGTTCAATCAATTACAGATACTTTTGGTCTGGGATTACACATGCCAGATTTCCTTGAACGGATGTCATTCAAAGTACTAGAAACTCTTCCGCTTCAGGAACAAATAAATGACATCATACCCTTAAAGAACATGATTTTTTTTGCAAACATTGTGGTTCCGCTCTGAATTTTGGTTTGTATGTCCTTATACCTATTTTCGTGTGTTTAGTTTCTAATGGCCGCAAAGTTCAATCAATTACAGATACTTTTGGTCAGGAATTGCACACGCCAGATTCCCTTGAACAGATGTCATTCAAAGTACTAGAAACTCTTCCGCTTCATGAACAACCAAGTGACATGATACCCTTAAAGAGAGAATTCATAACCAAGGGTGTACGTACCATAGAGGATCACCAACAACATTTAGGCAGTGGATATGAAGATGATGCAAAGACCCTTGTCGGTAAGATTCTACAATTTATGAAGTGTTCCTTGCAATCTTGCCCTTGTTCATGAACCATCTAATGCTTCTGCCGAGGTGATGCTGGATTGTTCTCTTTATGGAAGCAGAACAAAATTGAAGTTTTCTTACCTATAGATTGTTGCTCGTGCAGTTAGCATATCCAACATGAAGGGCATTCTTAGGCAGCACGGGATCCATCAGAGGGCATTCCAACAAGTAACTCACTTATACTTTCTTTGTTATCTAGTCAACTAAATTTATAGGTTGTAATTATGATGGAAAGAGCGGTGATTGTCTCCGGAAATTTGTTATGGATTGCGAAATCACATTGGCATGTGGTTCATATCAATTATTTCTCTGACTACAGGTTATTAAGTTATGAAATCATATGATTCACAACTGAGTAATAACATACTCAATTTAGATGAGTACAAAAAATTGACAGGCTTCCTTTTCTGACTTTCTACTCCGTAATGGACATCCCTACGGACGATACGCAGAATGAATAATTGTCCAGCTTTCCCTCAAATTGAATGTGGAAACATCTAGGTTTAGAGTTATTGGTTTGAGTGTACAAGGGGCTATGTTTTATGCACCCATAGTTAATTTGTCTAACTTTATGGGCTCTTTGACTTATATTTTATTATGGCTAAGTCGTCAAACAATAACCATATTGTCCTTTTTGGTGTATTTTTCAACTTACTAGCCAAAATTGCACCTCATAATTGTAACCCAATTGAACCTCAGGAATACAATTCACAAATATAAATTTTCCTTTGAGCAGTACCCATATCATCCTTTTTCACGAACTTTTGAACTAATTGACCAAAATTTCACCTCAAAATGTCAACTGAAGCTGATGAATACTATTCACGAATATGAATTTTTCTTTGAGCTTTCAGGACTTATTAGCAACATATTCTAAGCCGTCGGCACCAGTATTCTGCTGCCTCTAAATGGCATTGTTTCTTATTTGTATGACAAAAAGGATGTAACTCTGGTCACCACTATAACGGTCCAAGTTAGTGATGATATTCTCTAATATTGACCTTGTGGCATTTATGAGGCTAATCATTAATCGGGGCATCAACGTTTTTTGTTGCTTGTGAGCATTCGAAGTACATGAGTAAAGATTTGTTTTGTAAACTTGGAGAAGAAAAAAGTGCATCCCAACAAGTCTAAATTTGCTAACCTTGGTTTTATTGGTCTCAGAACTGCGCAACAATGAAGGAAAGACCAAAAGGAGTTCTCAGTCTATCTATGGATGAGAAACTTGATCCAAGGCTTCAATCCGCCTATGTATCTAAGCTTGCCAGTTCTTCAACCCGGCGTTTAGCCCTACAATATGGAGGAGAGATTGTGGGCCCTATATGCTTATCATCAAGTGAAGTTGCTGCTATAAACATCAAAAAACACCTTGTCAGTCAAGATCAAAGCTCCTCTACTGCATCTCTTTCTGAGAAGAAAACTACAAGAGTAACATCCAAAAGAGAAGGGATAACTTCGGGTGTATTTAGTTTAGAGGATGGCCAACAGCATTTTGGCAGTAGACGTAAAGATTATGCAAAGGGCCTTGACGGTAATTTATGGATTGCCATCTTTCTTTTGTTCTTTACCATACCAAATCTGCAAGGAGAGCTGGATCATTCTCTCGCGGAAGCAATATAACAATACGGATTTCTTATGTTTATTCTTGCTCATGCAGTTAGCACACCCACGATTGAGCACATCAGTAGGGAGCATGGGATCGATAGGTGGCCCTATCCGATTAAGAACAAGGGTAATTCCTCTCTCCTTCCAAGTCACCTGTTTGGTTAGTTTGAAGGAGAGAAACCGACAACCCATAGTCCCCTAAGAATCCAATTTTTGAATCTTCCCAAAAGTTGAGGGATTTGCAGAGAAAAGGAATGGGAGGAATGATTAGCAATCTGGTTCTAAACTTCCTGACAAAATGTTTCCGTTTTATGCTTCACATGATAGAACCTTCTTTCATTTTAATTCTATTTGTATGTTGCCCAAACAAGAGGCGAAAATAATCCTCCTCTTTCCCTTCATCAGTATGGCATTCGTTGGTGGATTTTGATGCTACAAACAACAGAGCACATCTTGTCAAGGCAGATCTGAGCAGCCCCACTGTGTCTAATTCAGAGAAGGAAAATACACAAGAGGCATTAAAGAGAGAACGCATATATGAGAGTGTACTTAGTTTAGAGGATTCACAACATTTCGGTGGTAGAAGTAAAGATGCAGCAAAGGGCCTTGGTGGTACATTTCTAATCTTACAATTTGGGATTGGTTGCAATCTTGACATTCTTTTCAATTTTGTTCCATACTAGTTCTTCTGCCAAGTATACGTTGGAATATTTATGTATTTAGATTCTAGTGTTCAAAAGGTAAAAAAGGAATTGAAGTCATCCGCTGTTTTGGTAGATTATCTGGTTATGTTCAGTTGGAACTGCAGGTTTGCCTAATCCTTTCTCAAACTGAGCAATGTGTACTAATTAATAGTCCATCTCGATTGGTAATCATGTTTCTAAGTGATATGCTTTCTGAAAGAATTCGTGTTCTGATTCTGACTATTTATATGTCTCATTTACTCCACTGGTGGTTTATTTAGTTTAGAATTGCCTAAAAAATTATTGAATTACAGAAATACACGATGCAGGATTTCCCACGGCAGATTCCCTTGTGCCTAAGTCATTCAAACTACGAGAAACTCTTTGGCTTCAGGAACAACCTGATGGCATTAGAGACTTAGTCTCCCGGAGAAGGCTAAAAATCGGTGGTTTTGTACGACTAGAGAAATTACCAGATCTGCCACGTATTCAGCAAATGAACTGCTCAGGAGGACTGACTCCTCAGGTTAGTCCTCTCCCTGATCTGCTTATGTGTGTATAACATATATTCTAAACAATGCCAGTGACTATTCCACTACGAAACACATTTGTGGATTTAACCTTAGATCAAGTACAGTGTTTGAAGTTTGAACCCAGTTCTGATTCCTTCTTTTTTTCCTGATCAACAACAAAGAGAATTTTAGTACTGAAAAGGAAATGAAAGAAGTACAAGTAGAAATGGGGACAAGCAGTCCTCCGAAGACAGTAGAAATACAAGACTATCAAAATATCTTTCTCTCCATATCATATAAAACCATCCAATGTTTAGACATCAAGAACAGTAGAAATTCCTTGGAAAGAGGGAGAGCATTTATCCCCTATTGACTCAATGTTATTTGAACTCGTCTTCGAAGATCCTGGCTTTACATTCCAACCATATAATCAAGAGGAGGAAAAATTGTACGCAATTCTGCAACACCTTCGCCTTCTTGTTGCCCACCAAACCCGTATAGTCGCTCGTAAATAATTGGGAACAAGAATCCAGGGTCACCACAAAATGTCAGCCAATCTAAATAGACGATGCCATAGGGACAGACATTGCAAAATAAGTGGTCCAAAGACTCATCATTCTTCCTACACGTGATGTACCATTGAGGGTCAAAGTAGCTATTAGACCTACCTTTTTGAACGTCATTAATTATGAGACTACCATGAGGCACAGCAACCACATAAATACCTTAATATTAAGAGGAATACATGCTTATCAAAGAATGAGTTGCAAGGGAAGGCCCCAATAGAATGAAGAGTAAGACATTTTCGTCTTGATTCTCTGGAGGATTGGCTGCTCAGATTATTCCTTTTCCTGATGTGCTTATATGTCAATATAAAAGGGCATCTTAACTCATTTGTTCCAGCTAGGTCTTCGACAATGCTAATATGATCTGTATTGGTGAATTTGACATTTGTTCAAGTACAAAGTGAGTCAAATGCAAGATTCGACGGTGATTAGACCCCACAACATTTTGTTGTCCAAATAGGTTAGAAAAGTAAATAAACATCTGTTTGACACATTAGTGGAGGAATGCAGAGAAATTTTGACTAGCATCAATAAACAGGTGTGCTTTAGGATAGGAAAGTTTAGTTGAAGTTATCATTCTGTTTGTCGATTAACGTGAATATTAATGGCATCGACCGTCCAAATACTGCAGTCTGCTAGCTTCTCACAATGGACTATTGGCTTACCAAGAGGAGAACACATTGATGAACTGGATCCCTTAGAACAATCTGCAAAAAATGCAAAGTATGGTGCCAGGGAAGATCAGAGCTATACAGTATATCTTTCAGAGAAGAAAATTGAGAGAAGGACATTAAAGAGGAAGTTTAGAATTATGTGTGTACGTAGTTTGCCGGATGGCCAACAGCATACTTGTGGGAAATGTGAAGATGCTGCAAACAACCTTGGTGGTAAGCGTCTACAATTATTTTAAGGTTGCTTTTAATCTCGCTCTTGTTTATGAACCATCTAATGCTTCTGGCCAAGGAGATTCTACATTGTTCTCCTTTTGGAAGCAGTACAAATTGAAGTTTTCTTACAAAAGGATTGTTTCCGATGCAGCGAGGCGCATTTGTAGGGAGCATGGGATCAATCAGGTATCCACAGTGAAGCATATCTGCAGGCAAAATTGGACCCACCGGTGGCTATTTCAACAAGTACTTCCTTACAACAAATAAACTTTTGTTTTCTGAACTAGTAGAGACGTACAAAGAAATCTAGATGAGGCAAAGTGAAGGGGTGTACATAAGGAGAGGAAAGATTTGTTGTTGTCAATTGTTTTTACGGACAAGTATATTTGTTTATGACTTCAACTATCTAAATACTGCAGTCTGCTAGCAGTTCACATTGGCCTGTTGGCTTACCAGATGGAGGACCGATTGTGCAGCTCAAACTCTTAGAACCATCTACGAGCAATGTTGCACATGGTGCTAGGGCAGATCAGAGCTTTCCTACTCTATCTCTTTTAAATAGAGAGTTCAGACCTATGACTACACCTAGTTTGGATAATCACCAACAACACTTTGGCAGTAGATGTGAAGATTCTGCAAAAAGCCTTGGTGGTAAGCTTCTACAGTTGGTAAACTGTTGCTTGCAATCTTCCTCTTGTTTATAAACCACGTAATGATTCTGGCGAGGGAGATGCTGGATTGTTCTATTGGAAAGCAGTACACAGTTGAAGTTTTCTTACCTATGGGTTTTTTACCATGCAGTGAAGCGCATCTGTAGGAAACATGGAATCAATCAGGTATCCACAGTGAAGCGCATCCGCAGGCAACATGGGGTTCGTCGCCATCGATGTCCATTTCGACGAGTAATCACTTCTGTTTTCATTTCTATCTAGTCAATCTGTTTGATTTGTCATCATAATGAAAAGAGTAGTAATTTCCTCCCTAATTTTTTTAAGGATTGTGAAACTATTCATGTGGTGCATATCCACTTCTATATTCAGTTCATGTTGTCACTTCAGGTTTATCAAGTGGTGAAAACATATTCACATCTAAGTTTACGAATTGGAGAAGTGCAATTCATAGAAGTCCAAATTTACTAACTGGCTTTTATGAACTCAGAAATGGACTTCAATGAAGGGATATTCCCTAGGAGAGGAAAGACCAGTTGAAGTTATCAGCCTATCTATGCATGAAAAACTTGTTTCAAGGCTTCAATGTATCTATAGATCCTGGCTTGCTAGATCTTCACATCAGCCTTTAGTCATACGAAATGGAGGCAAGATTGTGGGGCATATAGCCTTATCATCAAGTGAATTTGCCAGTACAAACAACAGACCACACCTTGTCAGGCAAGATCAAAGTGGCTCTAATGCACCTCATCCTGAGAAGAGAAAAACAAGGGAAACAACAAATAAGGAAGGGACAGCTTCCAGTTCATTTAGTAAAGAGTATCTCGAACAACATTTTGGCATGACACGTAAAGATGCTGCGGAGAAACTTGGCGGTAATATAGTGCTTGATATATATCTCTTGTTTTCAAACAATAATAACTCTGGAAAGAGATTGTGTATATTTGTCTTATGGAAACAGATTTCTGATGTTGATTACTTGCTCATGCAGTTAGTGTATCCACGCTTAAGCGCATTTGTAGGGATCATGAGATCCACTGGTGGCAAAATCGGAGAAGGAGCAATGGTCATTTCTCTCTCTCTCTCTCTCTCTCTACCTATTTTGATCGTTAAGAGTAGATAAATGGAGAAATTCCATAATCCCCTAACCATGCAATTTTAGAATATTTTCCAAATGTTTAACTTCCACACTGAGTAATGATTACGAATTTGGTTCCTTTTCAAAGATTCACATGATAGAACATTTTTGCATTTTCTTTCTATTATCAGTCTTTCACAAACGAAGGGGCAAGGATAATACACTCTTTCCCCTTCTTTTCCCTCTAAAAGCACCCGAATAAAAAGAAAATGATCCAACTATCCATTTCTCTGCTGCCTCATTGTTTTCATTTTTCGTCTCCAAACAGTATGGAGACCCCCTGATCCGCATGGAGAAAGGAATACATCATCAACATGTGAGACGCTGGCAATTAATGGGCAGACTCATAGGGAGAATGGAATTGGTGGTCAAAATTTGGAACACAATGACTTTCCACCTGATT
>JABCMJ010054626.1:0-13260 GCA_014822125.1 Arbutus unedo
AAAGTCTTAAGTTTTTTCGACAGGATATGACAAAGTTTTATTCACACCTTTTTACGTTATTATAAATGTTGACCAAAACCTTACTTGATCCATAGATTTTCAAAATCTCGAAAATGATAATAACATTATTCATTTGTTCAATCATTTTCTCCTATTTAAATCAAACTAATGTCTTCCATTAGACTAAACTTACTGAGTCGTGAACATTAAATCCGGACCTAGAATTTAAATTTAGGAATAACGTTGTTTAAAGAAATTCCACTCGTAGAAGATACTGATTTCGTATTTTAATTCTATCATTTTATTTTCCCGGGATGGAAATTACTTTTTTTTTTCTTCTATATAGGATTAAAAATAGGTTTTTTCAATAGAAGATTAAAAATAATATTGAGGTTTTACACAAAAAAAACTCTAATTTTCAATATAGTGGATTGATAGCACACCTACAAGGACTTTTCGACGCAAGTTGTAACTGTGTAAAAAACTATGTTGGATACGTAGGCACGAATAATAATTGACTAGTGTTGATGAGTGTTTCAAATTTTAAATTGAAACGATAAGATTTATGTTTTAAAATTATACAAGGCGAGAACAGATCATTACATCGCATATATCTTTAAACCTACTAGTTATGTAATCTTCTAGTGTCGGTTCCTTACCAACTTTCTATCCTCTCTTTGAATATCAAGGGGCAAATGATTTGTTAGGAGTGCGAGTGCCAACCTAGTTGGAATTCGCTTCGTCCTATTATGTTGCCATTCATCCTTGTCCACCTTGTTCATCTTTATATTTCCATTTCAAAAACTAATAAATTTCTTCTCTTTGCTTAGAAAAGAAAAATAACTCCGTTAAATGACTGGATCAAATAAAAAGGTTGGCGACAAAATAGAAGGCTAAGATAGCTAGCTAGATTAATCTTGTTACATGAAAAGTAGTATCGTAACAAACCTTTGACTTACTACTACTCTCTACCAAAATATTATGATAAATTTGATATTACATCTCATAGAATATTATGTCTTATAAAATATTATATATATACACGGAATCAGGAATTAAAGTTTGGGGCTGAGGTTTATAAAGCTATAAATAAAAAAAATTACTAACTTATATATATGAAAGTTATAAGTGGACTCTAACATTTGCATATCTCCAATCTCTAAAATATCACAATACAAAATGAACAAAAAAAATCGCAATTGAGTTATAATAGATCATGCAAATCAAAGTTCTGTCCGACGATTTTTCAAAGCGTAGAATTCATTTATAATAGAGTCAGAATCAAAAGTATCTTTCAATGTAGACAACCATGTAATCCATCAAAAATTCATCATCCATCTTGTTGTGGAGATTACTTTTAACAATTTTCATAATTGAGAATGCTCTCTCAGTAGTGCCAGTAGAGACAAGAAGAGTCAAAATAAGACAAATTAACGTGTCGATCAAATATTATACATCTGACTTGTTTGTTTCCATTAGTCTTTGGCATAATTCAGTAATTGTAGACAAATCTTGTAACTTTAGATGTCGAGGCACATCAAGCTCATAATGTTATAACTGATATGCCAAAAGAACTCTCTCTTGTTGAGCGAAATCCCCCGAATGGTACTTCTCTACAAGTTTGTAAATGTCTTCAATTTTGAATGACTTGTACCCATCTCTTGGGTCCAAAGCTAAACTGAAAAGAAGGCGCTTCATAGTTTGCTCACTAAATTTGAAATTTAATTCTTGTAACTGAGAGTCTATTGGAGCAATCAATTTATCTACTCAATAGTGATGCTTGAGTTATGTTGTTTCCCTTATATAGAGACCGAACTGGACCTCAACCCACAATATATTGGCTACTTAAATCTGGCATATCAAGTTTATACTTTCTACAAAATGATTTCACATTCTCAAGAAATTCTCCCAACCTTCCTGTCTCAATCTTTGAATAAAAGTTTTTGTTGTTAAAACTAAATGCACGGCATTCAAGATATCCTATATTTTTTGTTGCAAAGCTAGACAAAGAGCATTAGTGATCCCATGACTTCCTTCACTAAATGCAACACAAACACGAATTTAAAAGATGTGATGGTTTCATAATGAGTGTTAGCATCCCCATGCAAACGCCAATTGGAGCCTTCTTCCATTTTTTTTTTTTTTTTTCAAAAACAAAAAAAAATTGAGAGTTCCATCGAGTATCACCATCTCTTTGCAAACTACGAAATTGATTAGCTTCTTGACCAGTTTCATGCTCATCAATAGCTATTAAGCGAGCAATTTCATTTAGTTGGGTAGATTGGAATTCACTATTACACTTGCAAGAACCATCAAGAAAGTTAACAACACTACTCAATTTTTCAAAAAATTCATGCATTGGACTGACTTTTCTTGATGCTACTACTAATGCCAATTGTAGTTGATGATCAAAGCGATAGACATAATATGCAAATGGACAATCTCTGATAAAAAGTGCTTGTAATCCATTCCTTCACCATGCATACTGCTAGCACCATCATAACCTCGCCCTCGTATATTTTGAATATTGAGACCGTAGCGTGTGAGAGAAGAAAATATTCTTGTATAAAACCACATTTGTCAACATATCTTAAAACAAGAGCCATTTGCTATCTCTTAGTTACATCCCTCACTTCATTAACAAGAATACAAAATTTTGATGTCCTTAATTCCTCACATACCTTGTTTCTCACTTTTTTTGCAGTAATGTGTAAGATTTCCTTTTGAATTCTTGTTGATGTATATTTTGCATTTTGAGGTGCATTTTCTAATACACAATTGCCAAATTTCTTATTATACGTCCCCTAAATCTTTAGAAACTCAATAAAAAAATTTTGATTCCTTGAACCTAGGCTCTCATCGTGGCCCCTAAAAGCACATGCTTAAAATGATTATTCATAATTTCATTTGAAATTCATCTCAAATTTACTTTGTCAACATGCCCCGACGAATTCTTCAAACCCTCAAAATAAGTTAATGCAAAGTTATGTGGCGAGGAAGGACCTTCTCCCATGTGATTTAAAAAAGTGCATCTCTTGCCATCCCTAACTTTCTTCCAATTTTGGAAGCCGTCAACAGTAAAAGCATTTGATCCCGGACGATCGGACAACTTATTTGTAAATAGAAAGCATGAAAAACAATAGGCAACATTGTTTGAAGGAGAATATTCTAACCAAGAAATAGATGAAGCCAATGTTCTTGGAAGGAGCAACAGTACTTGCCAGATGTTGAAGATGGGTACCGATGGCCTTTTACATAATATCACCTAACTAAGAGATATGTCCGTCGAACTTCATTGCGTTTATTAGGAATAGGGGGCCCTACTGTGTATTGCGCACACCCTGAATAGTTTTCGGTCAGTGTACATCGTTTTGGTGCGCAACATGCCCCTAGGTCTTCAATTCCTATTTATCAATGGGATGTTCCCGTATCTAAATACGTAATCCTGGATCACATTCTAAACAAGGAGTATCAAGTTCTCTAGGTTCAAGTAACGAAGAATTAGGAAGACTAGGCTCTATAGGAGTTGAATTGCCAATAGTTTGGGAAGGTAAACTATTTTTAACTCCTTTGGAATCTTGTCTATTGAAAAAGGAATAAATAGTTCTTATTTTTTTGGATGCTCGTTGAGGATTTGACATTATCACTTAAGAATTAAAATATAAAAACTATGAGTTACCAATAAGCTAAATAAATTTAAACTAAGCACGCTTGTTAGTACTCTGCATGTATAATCTATCAGTAAGCTAAATAAAATTAAACTAAGCATATCCGCTAGTGCTCTGTATTTACAAGCTAAATAAAATTAAATTAAGCACACCCGCTAGTGCTCTATATTTACATACCTAACACCGAAATATGGAGTCCACAGTGCCCGACAAGAATGGACAAATAAACAATCTCTAAATTTCTATAAAATTATAAACAATCAGCGAATCAACAGTCTATCAATAAATAATCAAATATAAGCAATATGTCCATTAAAATATAAAACTTTTGACTTTAAATATAATACAAGCATACAACAAAAATAGGACCACCTTATCATATTATTGTCCATTAATATAAATTATATAATACAATTTTTGACTTTTGTATAAGCATAAAGGCTAAAGCAATCTGTATAAAATATAAATATATAACTATATATATATATATATATATATATATATATGATATTAAGCTATTACCTTACCGTAGGCAGCATCCACTATCTACAGACCACATCCTAAAATTAGACACTAGTGCATTATTGCATTATTTAGATAGTTTAATATACAAGTATACTGTAAATAGACATTAGTGCAGTATTCATTGGCTTACCGAAGAGCCAAGACTTCCTCCGGTGACAATGAGTTTGATCCATTCTCCTCAGTGCTCTCCTCAAACTCCTCTTCTCGCAAACCTTGCCGAGTCGCCACCGCCAATCGCCTTTGTTCCCTAATTTTTTTATGTTTGCGACTACAACCTCTCCTCCCTCAGTTTCTCTATCCCTTTTTTTAGAAGGTCGCTAATATAATTTTGGGAGACTAAAATATAATTTTTTATAATTTTCAAAAATTATATTTAGGTCTTAAATTTTTTTAAAAAATTTGTCCCCCACCCCCAGCCCTCACATAGTACTGCCCCTACTTTAGAGTGATTGAGAAGATATCGTGGGAGAGTGATCCCTGGGTTGTTGCTATGTCTGAGCTAGGTGAACTCTTTAGCTGAGTAGGTGGAGGATTCCTTGGTTGGTCTCAGTTGGCCACCCTGGTCGGTCTAGGCTACTTGCTCTAGTCTGGCTCGAGCCCATTTATGGCCTCTTTAGAAATAATTTCATTTCTGGAAGAGATCGCAATAGTTGCTAAACACAATCTAAAAATACACGTGAAAATTACTAAAATACCCAAAGCAGGTTTAACATGTGAACCTTCACTTTCAAATAACCAATTATTATGAAGCTTTATAGGGGTAAGAAATTCATGACTGATTGTAGTCTTCTCCGTTGTAGCCTAGATTATCCTGCTCAGGCTACAACTTTTGTTGTGTCTCTAGCTGCTCCTCTATAGCTGACGTTAGGGGCAACAATTTGCACCATGAGTTGTGACATTTGATAAGAAATACTACTCAACAAACCCAACACAAACACACAACATAAACATGATAAAACAGAGTTATGAAAAGAGAAAAACATAATATTCACCTTAGGTGAATCTAGGATCTCTCCTCCTCGAAGATCCATCTTACTAACAGACTCTAGCGTAAGGGTCTTGATTAGAATTGTCCAATAAGAAGCCCTTGACAAACTTCGTCCTAAGTTATATACCCAACAAAAGTCACTATTGACCTTGCAAGGTAGGGGGACCTTCAACCATGCACTCAAGTCAATTCTAATCTTAGCTTACCTAGATCTATACGAAGGTGGCGTATCAGATCTAGCCAACGCATCTTACTACTACATGTTCAAGTGCAAGACCACACATCATAACTGTCTCACGTTCTAGTTCAAGACTACTAGAATTTTGACCATCACCCCTCTGAGATTCGTTACCATCACAGCTAATCCCAAAGTCACAACCATGTCGCTCCTCCTTCTAGTTAGGACCCTTCAATACACAAAGAACTGTTGTGTTGCATTAGGTTTGCCAATGCAACTTAATGCCTCACATTCAATTCAATATCGCTCAACACACTAATTGTACGAGACTCGCTGCCATCACAATTAATCCTGAGGTTATTCAAACAAATTATCAATCCATAATTCATTTACCCTAGTTCTCGCTAGTAGTGAACCTAACTATAATGCTTACTCGATCATCCTTCGACCACCTTGGCCCAAGCATTATTCGTACCAACCCCATGTCCCTAATGTATGATACTAAGTTACTACTGCAACATAACGATGGCATAACAACAACAACAACAACATCGTAACAACAACATCTTAATAGTAACATAATAATATCAATACAATAACATAGTATGGTCCCACTGGAGGAGGCTTTCTTGCACTCATGGGATTCCATGGGGACTCGTGGATATAGTAACATTACTCATGTGTAGGCATGTGCAACGTTTAGTGGAGGATTTGGTTTCAAATTTTAGACATGGACATGGGTCAACAATCTTTCCAAAATACAGATTGTTACCGCCAACTCTGATCGATCGGTTGTTGGTCTTGTTGGGTTCTTTGATAGACAGCCATAGCTGCTCGATTTCAATGCTAAACATGGTATTAATTATCAAAATAACCTAACTACAAGTTTAGGTGAAGTTTCCTACCTCGATCGCGAGTTTTGGGATAATTCGACAGCGGTTTGGTAGGGTTCAATTCTTCCCTCTTTCTTTAGCAGTACTTCTCTCTTCCTCTGGCGTCGCTTCTTCATTCGGTGATGGAAAAGGAAGGAATAAATTTGGTATTTATAGGGTAAAATTCAAGTGTGAACACCATTATGGGAAGGGAAACCAATGAGTTTAAAGTTTGAACCTCGTTGGGATGAAAGGATGAACCTTGAAAGGTTCATGCATGGATTCCTGCGTAGAATGGAGGATGAATGGACGTATAGTCATATAGGAGAATGTACTGGGTAAGGGGAAATAAATTAGGCAACGCTCCGGTGTTCCTCACCTTACACCATCACACAAGCACTTGCGATCCGCTCAATCAGATGGATTAAACTAATATGTTAATTTGATTAAATATTAACAACTAAATGCAAAGTTATTGTCAAAAAGTACTATTACATGATTATAAAATCATTTTATTAAATATTAAAATTACACATTATTACACAATAAGGCCCCAAACTTTATAAAAATATTGGACAAGTCACCATTTCTGTCTTTAATTCGCCAAAATGTGACTACATGAATTTAGTTGATGAAAACATGCAAAATTAAGAGTTAACATAAATCTTTAAAAAAATTTGAAAATTTACATGACATTAAAGTTTAAGTTCAGATTTTGTTTTTAAAATTTTCCCTGCATTAGACTTTGATCCTTAGGAAAACATGGATATGATGTCTCGAACATGCAATGCACGTGGCTCCAATATTGTATGCACATTGATTAGCAACCGTACAAAACAAATAATCCATCCAATGTACTCCACGAAAATGCAAAATGCAGAAGACTCGTAGTGGTGCCTGAAAGGTGTGTGTTTCAGACCGGTCTTCTCTCTCTCTCTATCTCTCTCTCTCTCAACTTTCTGCTTTGGAGCTTTTCAGCTAATCCCTCCCTTTTCCACCACACCCTTCCCAACTATGGCGGAACACGATCTCATCACTCCTCTGCTATCCAAGGACAGCCTTTCCCAGCTGTCAGATGAATCCCAAGTGAGCATAACCGTCGATAGCGATCGTTGTTCCGATCAACAATTTTCAAATAGACCCCAAAATCAAAACGGCAAATCGAACAATCCCCATACGGGGGTTGAGAGTCCATTTGAGTTTCTCGGTGCAAAGGAGATCCACGTGCCGCCCGCATGCACAATCGATCCGTTTCGCAACCATACGCCTAGGATTGGAGGGGTTTACGAGTGGTTGAAGATCTTGATTTGCGTGCCCATTGCGATTCTGAGGCTTTTGTTGTTTGGGTTGTCTTTGTTGATTGGGTATGTGGCTACAAAGTTTGCTCTACATGGTTGGAAGGATAAGCAGAACCCAATGCCTAAGTGGAGGTGTAGGCTCATGTGGGTCACCCGGATTAGTGCTCGGTGCATCCTCTTTTCTTTTGGGTAAGTCAAAATAAACATTTAATTTTATCTTCTGATTCACATGCCTGTTCGGTCATGCAACGAAGGCAACTTGATGTAACAGTAAACAAAACTATAAGATTACTGTCAACAGAAGGTTTAGGAGTGGGGAAGGCCTAAATTTTCAGGAATGTTGCGGGATCAATATGTTTGTGGTACATCCTCTTTCCTTTTGGGTATGCAACAGTAAATAAAACTATAAAATTACTGTTCTGGGAAATTCTAGGAAGGGGGAGGGCCTAAATTGACATGGATGTTGGACGGATTTGTGCCTGGTGCATCTTCTTTTCTTTCAGGTGAGTCAGCTGGGATCACAGGTTATTAAGGTAAACAACGGGTCAATGGAAAAATCAGACTTAAGGTGAATGTAAGTTTTATTAGTGACAGATAGGTAAATTTGAATATCACGAAGAAGCATCGAATGAGTTTTAGTATACAAAATGTCGCGTCTGGTATCAACACAAAAGAGTGAGGTTGAGTTAAGGAGCGAAGGGGGATTTAAGTTCTTTTTTCGTATCTCTCTGATCTAAGTTCGAGTGTGGACTTGACTAAGGTTTGCAGATGCCCTTAGATCCCAAAGTGACAGCCCATATCAGAAGATTCTTACTATTTTACTTGTATCTTCTTTGGTGTGTGCATAGTTGTAAAAGGCAAACTTAGGCGGGTGCCTAGGTGCGAGGCGCATGTATTTAAGAAAGTGGAGGGGGCCAATTTCTTGTATTTGCTTAGTGTGCCCCCATTCGTCTGTGCCTGAAGAGGTCTAAGGCGAGGTGACTTAGAAGAGGTGCATGTTTAAAACTAGTGGCTCATATAAAACGCGAGGTACAAAAAAGGTGCGCCTTTTAGAACGTAAATGGGATTGAACCTAACCTAATCAGACCTCTCTATCTCTTCGTTCTCTTGTTTTCTCCTCTTTCTGCTCGTTGCTTTTTTCGTCTTTCTTTGCTCTGCTCGAGGTGCCTAGCTCTCCTTCTTCTTGCTTCTTCCTACTGTGCGCCTAGATATTGATTTTGTATATATCTATATATATATCAAACATTATTATTTGTATGCATTATATATGTACACTGTATATTCTCTCCGGAAGAAGTATATATAGTATTAAATACACATCAGGATGTATAAAGTTTATGTCTATACAATATACAATATAGAAGTATATATACATATACAGAGTAGATGTATATACAATCTACATATATACAGTAGATACATCTATATATATTTTTATATGATGGTTTTTTCCCTTATGTATGTTGAAATTTCAATTTCATGCTTCAGTTCTTCTCAGTGTAAGTGTTGTCTACTGTTTGGCATTTGGTAGATGTTTTATGATTTTTTCAAGTGGTACCCTCACTCAGATCATTGTATTGGTGTTTACCATTTGATATATTGGTGCATGCTATTTTTTGTTATTTTCTCTCGCCTTCGTGCACCTTGCTTCAATAAGGCCTGCACCTTGCCTGGCACCTGGCGCCTAGACCCAAAGAGATCTTTGCGCCTCAGTACGCCTCTCGCCTTAAATAACTATGGGTGTATGGAGAAAATACACTATTGAGTGTGGCAGGTGGAAGTCTTCATGGTGGCAGCGGTTTTGAAAGTTAGTTCCCATGTAGTATTTTCAAATTCCAAGAACCATAGCTCTCAGCAAGGTTAACTTTGAATGAGGTGATGCTGGAGGACTGCTTAAGGAGAGTAGTCTGTTCAGAATTCAGAAAGAATGTGAAAATGCACAGTAGTTTATAGGTTTCCATAGGAAGATGAGAGAGGTTGAAGGATTTATGGTTTGAAAAAGGGTTACAGTTGGCTGTGTGTAGGAGTTTGGGTGTCGGCAATCCGAAGACTTTGTTGTTTGAATTCCCTGTAACATCAACTAAGAGGTATAGGGTTTTAGAATAACAGCTTATCTATCAGGAACAGTAGCTCGGCCATTGTTTTTTACTTTAGTTGGTTAATTTTAACAGTTGATGAAGTGCTGGCTAGTCGAAAGTAGATTTACTATTATCATTTCCAAATGGTTGGTGGAAGAGTTTTAGTTGGAAGTCAAACAAAACCAAACCAAAGTAAGCCGCGTGTGTGTACCATTAAATTTGGTTCGATGTTTTGTTACTGTTATTCTTTTACTTTTCTTTGATTATGGCAAGATGGGAAAGTGAATACTTGTGCTATTCCCCGGCCCTACCACAACATCCACTGGTGATGGATGCATCTGTGGCTTTAGCAATCAAAACATTGGATTTAATTGATAGGAAGACATTTACTGGTCTGAAATTGTAATATTCCTTGCTTGAAAGAGATATATACCATTTCAAAGCATACTCTTTAGCAATGCTTATTTCTTCCTTTTGTAACCTGGGAACCCGCCCCACGTTGGCCCCAACTGGCACGGTAAACATGCTGTTAGGATGTATTTTGTTGGGGTCAATGGAGATTCTAGAATGTTCTATTTTCTTTAACACCCCCTCCCTCCCTCCCTCCCTTTCTTTTTTTTTTTGTGTTTTTTTGAATTAGAGGGTGCTTCCTTAGTTTTGTTGTTTTTGATCTCGTTCACCTTTGGATGTTGCAGCTACCATTGGATAAAACGCAGAGGAAGACCTGCTCCGAGGGAGACTGCTCCTATTGTTGTATCTAATCATGTATCATATATTGAACCTATTTTCTTCTTCTACGAATTGTTTCCCACCATTGTTGCATCTGAGTCCCATGATTCCATACCTTTTGTTGGAACCATTATTAGAGCAATGCAGGTATTCTTGTTTCCATTCTGCATAATAAATTCCTTTTATTCAGTTGTTGATACTTATTGACTTCTCTTGGTGAATTGAGGGCTAGTGAAAATTTAGTTTGTGCATTCGATTTGACAAGACTCATTATATACCTTGCCTTCTCTCATTGCTCTCTGTTCTCAGGTTATATATGTTAATAGGTTCTCACCATCATCAAGGAAGCATGCTGTTAGTGAAATAAAGGTAGTAAAATTTTCTGTCTTCACTATCTATTCATTTAACTTCTTTTTCCCTTGTTGAACTTTGACACGTTCTTTTAGTCATTTTTGGTGATACATTTTTCTTGTTCTTTTAGTCATCTTGGGTGATAACTTGATTTAAGATGCATGTGTCATTTTGGCCCTTGCTTCGTGTTAAGGGCTTCGTGGTAGTGTTTAAATGTTAATAGTCACTGCATGACTACAAAATCATCTTTCTTTGGTTGCTTCACATCTCATTTTGCTTGCCTGGTAGAATTCAAGCGTCTAGTATCGGTTCTGTCGTAAACTTCACTTTGTAGGTTAAATTGAGTTTGGCCTAATTGTTTTGGTATTATTGTCACTGCCTTTTCGGCTATTTTTTATGAATTTTTATCTGATTCATGTCAATTTTTTTTAATTAGTCATTCGTCTGGACGAAATGAATCTAAAAAGTAAAACCTGTGACCAAAAGACTCAAAAAATTCATTAAGACAAAAATAATTGAAAAAGACAATTTCTCGTTGTCTTTAGTGTTCTTAGTGTCGTCTTATCTGGATTTTTCTCAACTTTTGTCCATATTTTTATGCTTTTCCAATTAAATCGCTAAACATCAAATTGTACCCATTGTCTTCTTCGAGAATTAATTTTGTTGGAAGGGAGTCGTCTAGTTGAAAACAAATTCATGATACTTAATCAAATGAACACATATCGTACTTTTGTGTCAAAAGCTAGTGTTTTGGGCCCTCTGGACTAGTCTTCAGTAGATCATAACTGTAGATTTTTTTTGAAGTTGTGGCCTGTATATTTACCAGTAGAAAGTGATTTTGAAATTGCATCTACATTGATTCAGTTAGATATCTACATTTACTTCGTTCAAATTCTTGTTAATGAGGAAATTTTGGGTGGTAAAGTTGAGGGAGCCATAGAAATGGTTGCATGTGCAGCAGCATCAACTACCAGGAATCGGCCGTCCACATGTAATGGGGGAACAATGACAGTTGTATGCCAAATTCAGTATCTAGATATGGATAAGGGGGCATGGAATACATATGGTCAACTACAAACATGTTTGAAGAGTTATACAGCTGAGTCAAAAGATCATCGGATAACATGTCTAAACATGGAACAATTGGTAAATCCGTAGAAAAGATTGATCATACTTTCTCTGCCGTAAGAGCCAACCCTGAAGTTATGAATTGATGTACACATACTCTAGTGTATATGTTTTGCACTTGTATATGAGTATATACATATGCGTGTGTGCATGTGCACACAAATTGTCAAAGGCTGAGACAACCACCCGCAGGAACATAGGAGCATTTAAACCCTTGTAAAGATATAAAGTGTGGAGAATAAAGGACAGATCTCTAGTTTGTGGGTTTTGTTGACTAACTTGGCCCAATTTGGCCTAACTTTTTGTATTATTTTTTTGTCTTTATTCAAATATTTTTTGCTTTTGTTAGTTTCATGTCAAATTTTTGTAGATTACTAGTTTGTGGACGAGAGGAATCATAAAATTTTGAAAAATGAACTGTTGATTGTATAGCATAATCTTAGGGATTTTATTATACGTAATCTTAGCGATTTGATTGTACGAGATTTGATTAGGAAATTAATTTAGGAATGTGTATAGGTAATTGATTTATATTTCCCTTATTAGATCTGTAATTTGTTCTATATATTGTGCCTCTTTTTAGGAGAAGAATATACAGAAAAACTATTTCAACATGGTATTAGAGCAGGTTACAATACTCTAATTTTTTCTCTCGATCTCTCTATCGCGATTCTCTCTTGATCCCCTCTTGCTCTTGCTCTCTCGCACTCTCTCGCTGGCTCTTCGCCGGAGCTTCTCTAGCCTTCTATCTTCACCACAACTTCGCCTCGGTTTCTGGTTATCTTTTTCTCACTTTATCTTTATGGATTTCAAGGATACTTGTCGCGGTGGCCATTGTAGTGGCCGTGATACTAAGTGGTGCACTTATTGTGATCAGATTAATCATTCTATTGAGTTTTGTTGGAGACTTAATGACACACCAACTTGGGCTAATTGAGCTACATTTAACGGAAAACAATATGATTAGATTACTATATCCAAAGCTGAGTATGATTCAATTCTTCAACGGGCTAATGCATCTTCTTCTTCCACTACCATCTTATTAGGAAACACGTGTCTTCATTCTTCTTCTCATACCTCTGGGATTATTGATTTTGGAGCTATGTAGCACGGAGGTCCCCGTACTCGTGTCGGATACTTCGGGGATACCAACATGCCGGGGACACGCCGAAAAACGTACGGGACACGTCATTGAGCGTGTCCAATTAATTCAATTAGTTTTTGAAGGGGGACACGTGAGAGACACGGATTGGTACACAACAGGGGTAGATTTGTTATTTTTTTAATTTTTTGAGGGCAAATATGTTATTAACTTATTACATAATATATGGATTAAAACTGCTAAAACCCTAAAATGTCTAAACAGATCTATGTTTCATCTTCCATCCATCTTCATAGTGATCTCTGGTACCTATGAAGCACGGACACGCCTCGGATGGTACCCG
>JABCMJ010054633.1:0-10794 GCA_014822125.1 Arbutus unedo
CGTGTATCCTTTGTGTGTGGGACAGGAGGATGTGACGTCGAATTTGATGTGGGTTGCATAGAGAGCGTGTGTCGTATATGGTTTCTTATGTATTCATCATAGACAAACCTTTTGTGAACTGTATACTTTTGTATTAAAGGAAAACCTATATGTTTTGATACGAGGCAGGTTTAATCATTTTCTGTTATCAATTGTTTAACATGTTATCCTATACGAGCTTCGGCTTATGTCCTGTTGTTAAATTTTTTTTTCAGGTAAGGCTGTGGATCCTATAGAGTTGGGTCATTGGATTATGGTTTGTTAACTTCAGTCAGACATGTGTAGTTCAGTCTTTTGTTAGGCATTGTGGCCTATTATAGTTTAATGCAAGGTCTTTTTTTTAATTTGAGGTTCAATGTAATAACAAATGCACATTGAGAGAAATTGTTGTAATAAAATAGGATGTGTTGGCTAGTTATTCAATGGGAACGCACCATGGTATTTAAGTTTTATTTTATTTTATTTCTTTTAATGCTTTAATGACACCCTAGAAGTTTGGGGTGTGACAACTTGTCTCTAGAACTCCAACTTTCCCTACTCAGGGTCTCACTTTCTAGCTATCAAACCTGGAAACTTTACATGGGCGAGCGTTGCCTGCACCAAACAATAGCAAAAGCTCTGGTCCCGACGAATTCTTCATCTTTCACTTATGGGAGACAAGGATACCAAACATTTCTCACTTCGCAGTGTGCCTCTAAATTACTTGAGACAGGTGGGGACTATTCTTCATGGTTTCGATTCGTATCCATCGGGAAACTCCTTTCACCTCATCCCAAAAGTGGTAGCTCATCCACCCGAGCTAGACGACCCCGCCGTAGTCGACAACTTGTGATCGACAATGATGTAGATTCTAGCCAGATGTATAGGGATCTGCTCATTGAAAGAGATAGGTTACAATCAAATTTGGACAAGGAGTGAACAAAAAGGGCACAATGGCAACAACAACAACAGGTGTCGCCATATTACCCCTAAATGATCATGTCACTTCTTGGATATTGGGCTACTACATCGTCATCATAGGTACATTTCTATTCATCATCCCCTTTCTCTTTTTCTTTTACTTTTTCAGGGACCCTCTTAGCCTCATATGGCATCTCCTGGGGTAGACCACTAGCGGGGCACAGATGACTGGTTTCAACTGGATGATGATGTTATCCCTTAATTTTCTTGGGGTCCAAGAATCCAAAGATCAAAACACACTTGATGACGCTTTACTTTTGTTTATGTATTTTCAATTTTCATGTATTTTCGTATACTCTATATTTGATGACTTGAATTGAGGCCTTCTTTTACTGTATCAGCATTCCCTTATTATTTCAAATGCACGTGTGACTTATGTCCTTAGTTCTTCTTTATTGTATGTTCATGCAAATTTATATAAAAAGAACTTATTCTTATCAAAAGGATGCTAGAACTCTTGTTTGATTGTGCCCACATGTCTTTCCTTCTAGAGTTGATAGCTCTTCTGTTGTCCTAGTGGATTAGCTTATCCCCCGAAGAACAAGTTGAATTGGAATCCACATTCAGGGGTTTGGCTTTCCTTACTCTCTATAACCATCACTACTAGCTTTCTAGATGCTATCGGCCACTTCTGGGTACCATCTCAGAGTCTTTTCCATTTTGGGTAAACAAGCTCACTCCAACTCTTGAGGAATACCACCACATGCTTTAGATGAGGCCCGAGCTACATTCCCTAAGACAATTTGCCAGCAACCAAATGCCAAAACTGTCCTTTTCAGAGTTGGTTGGGTTGAAGAAAGCCTCTATCGAGACAGAGGAGTCAACGACATTCTGATGGTCCGAGTGGACTTTATGCACAATATTTTTTGCTATACCGAGACTTTTAGTCCTACAAGCATACTCTTTACTCTTGGCTCTCTAACTAACGTGTTGGTTCCTTCCAGCATCAATACACCCTTGTCTTTGTGTTGTTGCCAAGTATATTCTACCCTCGCCAGGACGGTCTTCTAGATTTGCAAGTTATTCTTGTAGTTAACGCTGTGATTAAGGGGTAGACCATTATTTCAGCTATACTGGCAAAACCCTTCCACAGCCTCACACTTACCCACCAGAATTGAGATGGTTCCTTTGTGTCGATTGTGGAGTTATTATATGTTTGGATGATTGCTTACCTGTTCAGAAGCCACTCCACCCATCCTCGATGGTTTAGGAAAATTCTAGTGCGGTGCTTAGCTCTTCAGAAAAATGACATTCCTCATATTCCAAAGAAGCGCTCCCAATGGATTGAAGTGCTGGATAACATTACTCCGAACACCATTGTTTGGGAAATTAGCATATTTAGGGCGATAGAATTTGCCTTATCTCTTCATGGCAATGACCTGTCATTTCTCCATTTGGGGGGCTTATGAGTTGTGGTTCCTTATTTCAAGAATAGGGTGCTTCATCAATTTGGGGTGAATCTGGGAATCCCTCCTCCTTCGACTAGAAAGCCCAGTGGTGATTTTTACTTTTGCTTTGTTCCTAGCACCACCAACCCAACCATTGCGGAGGCCTATATGATATGGATCTAAAGGAATCTTTTGCAGATTACATTTGTGAGGGACTTTTCAGATATTTTTGACAATTATCTAGTGTGGATGCAATTTGAGATCAACACAATACACTCGGTATATCGAGTCTCAGGAAACTTCCCTTACCAACTTATGGGGGGAGTGGAGCATACCGATACAACAGCTTGATACGGAGAGAAATGACATGCTCAGAGAAAGGGAGACAATTGTTCAAGCTCAAGAGGTCGTTAACATTACGAGGGATCTATCTGAAGTCAGTCATGACCAAACTAGGGCTCTCTTTCATGAAAATCAAGAAATAATTTCAATTCTTGAGCAAGAGCTCACTTCTCTGGGTGCGGCCATGTACGATGAATGGGCAGGAGCCAGCTCGTCTTCCACGGTATCTAATTTAGAAGAATCCCTCCAATTGATGCAAAAACAACTGAATGATGTTTCTAAAGAGTAAGACTCCGTGGTGTTGATTCGCAATGCTCTGCATGAATCTAACCAGGCCTATCAGCATTTACTTCAAGACGCTCAAAACCAACTAAACCTTAAGTGTGGTTACATGCTACGATGTGTCGATGAGCTTCCCGGCCAACTATTTATGGTTGCACAATTTCTCCCAAATAGGCAGCTTGACACTAACCGTGTATAGTTTGTCCAAGGTCTACTGAAAGATCTTATAGATGCAAGCTTGTCAGGAGCCCTCAATACTTAGACATTGTTAATCCTGTCAGGGTTTTATACTAAAAATCATGATTTTTTATAATGAATTAATATTTGTTTGAATTATTTATTAAATAAATTTGTTCTTGATGAGAATCTTTATGGACAATATTTGCATTATATCTTATCATATTGTGCATGAGTGTCTCTTATTCTACATAGTAAATAATCTAATGTGTAGAATTTGACTTACACATAGAGGATCAAATTATCAGTTCTTATAAAATATAAATCTTTAGTTCACTGTCTTAGGAGGACTTAGATACACCACCAGTAGGACTCTAACACAGTGTTTCAGTAGGTCTGTCTTGACTGCGAAAAATGGTATAATTTTAACTCACTGTGTTAGTAGGTAATTATATTTATACTGACAATATAATACAATTTGTACCTCATGGTTATTATGTATACTTATGCTCTAATCCAAAGATAATTAATCGATGTGTACATTTAATGTTGTTGACTTTGATTCATTATAGAGTGAGGCCTTGTGAGCTAATATTCTCGATTAGTTGGGTCACAATATTAAGTGTATGATAACTGTTAATTATTAATGGAATTCACGTTCCTTTATAGGGATTGATGATATCCTCTTAAAGAAATTTATAAGTTTCAATTATGTTAAACCCTGCGGGTGGATATTAATATCCAAGATAACGAATAAGTTAAGTGGAAAGTCTCAAAGAATTTAATAGATATTAATTAACTAAATTGTCAGTAATTTATTTTAATCGACGGATATCTGTAATTTTAACGTGAGGAGATAAATAAGTATTTAATAACATGAAATTCGAAATATAATTTTGAGATATGGGAAGAGAATGCAATTGTAATTCTGTAATTATATGAATTGTAATTTATATAATTCAGAATTAATTTGGGTTGGATTAGAAATCCCGAATTATATAGGAAGCCCAGCCCATACTTCTCTTGGGGGTCCCTATCATTGCCTATATATACATTGCTATCCCTTATAGGTCAGACACAACTTGATACTCAAAATATTGAGAGAGGTTTGTGAAGGCAAAAAGATCATATTTTTTAGCTCACACTCAGTTCATGATCAAGGTGCAATAGGATTATGATAGAAGATTTCAAGGTCAGTCAAGCAAAATCATTCCAGTCATGCTCAAACTATGAAGATAGTCGAGATCAAACTAGAGAGATCTCAAAGGTATGAACTCTAATTCTGCCTAGTAGGGTTTCATATTTTTTTATTGTATAATCTATACACGGTCATCAATGGGTCTCGAAAATTGATCCTTAACAGTGGTATCAGAGCTAGTTGTGTTAACGCGTATGGTTTATACAAACCATGTTGTCCACGTAAAATATGACGTAGTATTGTGCTAACATTTGTTTTGTAATTTTTCCTATGCAACTATTATGGTCACGCTGTATGGTTGCATGACAGCCAATTTGGTGTGATTGGATCCCACACTATTTTTTTATGTGTGGTTACATTCTTTTTATTAACAGTTTTGGGGTTTGTAATATTAATACGTAGAATGTGAACTCCGATCTTATGGAGCCTTAGGGTTTGATGTAAGGATTTTAGTTTATTCACAGTGTCTATTTTTATTGATATAGCCTTATGAACTCCTATTTGGAGGCATAGAATCAATATGTAACACCAACTCAATCACCTTCGACCCTTGCATCATCATCATCTTTGCTATGGGGGACAAGTCGACAGCAAGAATCAAGCATCTTTTGGAAACTGATGATTTGACCATAATAGTTGAGATTTTTATTATGTTTATGTTTGCTTATCCATATGTGATTGGTATTATTTACTTGTTTAATTATAGTTTCCTTATAATTTTGGACAATATGAAATATTGACCTATACCTAGATCACTCACATGCAAATATTTTTGTAATACTCATGGAAAAATATTTTTAAATAACTAAATGGGAGAGGGAGTTTGTCACGTACAAATCCCCGAGGTCTCCATCTCTAGTTTGGTGATGGAATGATTAATTTTGTGTGCTGATTTCGAACTTTCTTCCACATCGGACAAAATTAATTATGGAATCATTAGTAAAAGCTTCATTGAGATAGCTTTAACTTAATTATTGTGTGAATCATGTCTTCATTTGAAATAATTCATTACGGAATAATTATTTTAGTGTGAAGTGATGGTTTATACTTAGCTATAAATAATAGTATTCTATCCATCTGAGTCACTGCTACTATTTGTAGAATCAACGTTGAGTCGGCTATTTAATTTTGCTTGACAATAATTTTTTATCTAGATAGTCAAAATTAAAAGGAATAGGCATATCTGCACAAATGAGAAAAAGTAGTGAACCTTCCCGTCCAAGACATATTTTTCACGGTGTGGAGGATTGCCGACAATTTTTTTTATAGATAATTTGGTAGAAGGAACCAATATTTTAAATGAAATTCAAAAGTTTTTATTTGCTCTTCATAATTGTTATTATGTGATTCTCAGATTCAAGAATGAGCTCTTTCAATCCAATTTTAGTCATTCTCAAAAGAAACAAACTCCTGGACCTAATTATATTGACTGAAAAAGAAATGTGGATATAGTGTTGACTGCTGAAGAGTACAAATATCTGCTCAGTGAGGATTTCTCATAAAAACCTAATGAGGGGGAATCGATGAGAAAGCCCAGCCTTATAAGAAGTGGGTTAAGGCTAATGAGATGGTATGGTGTTACATTTTGACATCTATGTCAAATATTCTGCAACATCAGCATCAATCTATGCCCACTGCCTATGACATGATGGTGAACCTTAAAAAAATGGTTGGGGATCAAAATCATGCTCCAAGGTAGGTTGTTATGAGGGACTTGCTCAACACAAAAATGACTGAAGAGAGCTCAGTGAGGGATCATGTTATAAAAATGATGAGTCATCTAAATGAACTAGAGATCCTTGGAGCTAAAATAGATGAGGAAACTCATATCGATATCATACTCCATTAACTACTAGAGAGCTTTAAGAATTTCCGCATGAATTACAATATGAACAAATGTTGTAACACTTTGGCGGAACTTTTTAAATAACTTCAAGCAGCAAAGTGTGTAATGAAAATGCCAAAAAATGTGTTTATGCTCGAGAAATGTTCTGCATCTAAACTGAAAGGCAAGAAGAACCAGCAAAAGGCTCAAAAATAGATTGCAATTCCTCAAGTGAATAATGGACCTCAAGGTGAAGTAAAAAACTCTAAGGGCAAATATTTTCACTGGAAGCAGTCAGGGCACTAGAAAAAGCAATGTCCGATCTATCTCAACAAATTGAATAATCAAGGTAAAACCTATTCACTAGTGGTTAAAACATGTTTAGCGGTGTTATCTATCAATCCTTGGTGTGTAGATACGGAAGCCACTAATCATATTTGTAATTCATTGCAGGAGTTTCAGGAAACCATGCAACTTAGTGATAGGGAGATTTACCTACACATGGGCAATGCTACGAAAGCAGCAGTAGTTGCAGTCAGAGATTTACATCTTAATTTTTGTAATGACAGGATTTTAATATTAAAAGAATGTCTTTAGGTTCCTAGTATTAGAAGAAATTTGATTTCAATTTCTAAGTTGGTTAAAAATAGTTATTTAGTTAATTTCAATAACTCTATGGTTATTAAGTTTAATAAATGTTTTATATGGTCTGGTTCATTGATGGATGATCCGCACACTGCAACTGAATGAATTGAATAATACAAATAGTATATCATATAAGAGAAAGACACCTTCTGAATTGAACCAAACGTGTCTTTGGCACTTACGCCAAGGTCATATTGATCTGAAAAGGATTTCTAGATTGGTTCAAAATGGACCATTGGGTTCATTGGAAGTAAAGGAAGTTCCAACCTGTGAATCCTGTTTAGAAGGTAAAATAACAAAAAGGTCTTTGTTGGCCAAAGGGTATGGAGCCAAAGAGCAGTTAGAATTGGTTCACTTTGACTTATGTAGACCTATTAACATCCAAGCAAGAGATGACTTTGAATATTTTATCAGTTTTATTAATGATTATTCAAGGTATGGGTACATTTATTTGATGCACCGTAAGTCCGAAACCTTTAATAAATTTAAAGAGTATAGGGTGGAAATGGAGAAGCGTCTTGGAAAATATATCAAGACACTACGATCTGATCGTGGTGGCGAATACCTCTTGGGAGAGTTTAGAGACTACTTATCTGATGAGGGAATTACATCCCAGTTGTCTGCACCTAGTATGCCACAGTAAAATGGTGTAGCTGAAAGAAGGAATATGACTCTTATGGACATGTTAAGATCTATAATGACTTATTCAGATTTATGAATTTCGTTTTGAGGACATGCATTAAAAACAACAGCATATATTCTTAACTTGGTACCATCTAAGTTGGTACCTTCTACACCCACAAAAATGTGGACTAGGCACAAACCTGGCTTTTAGCACATTCAGATTTGGGTTAGTCAAGCACATATGCTGAAAGGGAACACAAATAAGTCGAAATCAATGACAGAAGTTTATTTTTTTGTGAGTTACCTTAGAAGAACGAAGGGTGGTTTATTTTATAGTCCTAAGGATTAGAAGATCATTGTTAGTACAAATGGCCAATACTTAGAGGAGGATTATGTTTTGGATCACAAGCTCAGAAGTAAGAATGTTCTAGAGAAATTGAGAGGAGAGAGACCAACACAAACTTCTTCAATACCATAAGTGGAAGAGGAAATACCACAACAAATAATAATTGATACAACGGTACCTCGTCGTAGTGGGAAAGTTATTATTCAACCCGATCGGTATATGTTCTTGGGAGAATCATTTGATAGAATCTCTAAGGAATTGGATGTCGAACCCTGTAACTACAAAAAAACAATGCTAGACACAAATGTGAAACTTTGGCAAAAGGCTATGAATTCAGAAATGAAATCTATATACTCTAATCAAGTCTAGATCTTGTAGAACCACTCGAAGGAATTAAACTCGTT
Source organism: Arbutus unedo (assembly GCA_014822125.1). Taxonomy (NCBI): domain Eukaryota; kingdom Viridiplantae; phylum Streptophyta; class Magnoliopsida; order Ericales; family Ericaceae; genus Arbutus; species Arbutus unedo. Next base: position 8,231 of record JABCMJ010054633.1, read on the forward strand.
GGATGCAAATGGATCTATAAGAAAAAGAGAGGAGTGGACGGGAAGGTGGAAACCTTTAAAGCTAGTCTTGTAGCGAAATATTTTACTCAGAAAGAAGGGATTGACTGAGGAAATTTTTTCGCTAGTAGCTATGCTAAAGTCCATTCGGATTCTCTTATCCATTGCAGCTCATCAATTACAAGATTGGGCAAATGGATGTCAAGAATGCGTTTCTTAATGACAACCTGGATGAATGCATCTACATGGTGCAACCAATTGGATTCATAGCAAAGCGCTAAGAGCACATGGTGTGCAAACTTAAGAAGTCCATTTATGGACTTAAGCAAGCATCAAGGTCTTAGAACATTCATTTTGATCAATTCATGTTATTTGTTACTACTAAAATTGAACACATAGGCTTCTACTGATAGTATTTCCGTAGATGCTTGGCATTCTAGTTGTGGTATGAGGGTCGGCCTGTTGTGGTTGACCGCTTGTAGACACCCGACCTGATGATTTCTTCGACCTTATACGGCCCTTCCTAGTTTGGGCCGAGCTTCCCTTCCCCCCCAGCTTCTTTGTTGTTGTTACTAATTTTCGCAGGACTATGTCTCCTGCTTGGAATGACTGTTTTCTGACCCGTGCGGTGTAGTGCCTCTTCATCTTTTGCTGATAAGAGGTTACCCAGATTGCTGCTTGATCTATTTCTTCCCCCAGCAAGTCTAGATTCTCTTGTAACGCTTCTTCAATTTACTATGGGTGGTACTTGTGAATGCGTTGGGTAGGAAGGCCCATTTCCACCAAGATTATTGCCTCACTGCTGAAGGTCACCTGGAAGAGGGCCTTTCTTGTAGCCATCTGAACTGTTGTGTGGCAAGCCCATAGGACATTCAGAAGCTGCTTGACCCACAACCCTTTTCACACTCCTGACTTGGTTTTGATTATCCCCAATAGAGTTCTTTGGTGACCTCAATCTACCCATTTGCCTGCGGATGCCCCGATGATGCGTAGCGTACTTGAGTGCCAAATTGACCTATAAAATCCCTAAACATGTTGTTAACTAACTACTTTCCATTATCCGTGATGATAGCGTGTGGAATCCCAAATCAGCAGACAATTGAATTCCATATAAAGTCTTGTGCTGCCTCTTTGGTGATTCTAGCCACTAGTATGGTTTCCCACTTGGTGAAGTAGTTAATTGATAATATACCAAACTTGTTTTGGAGGATCCCTAAGGGGAGTGGTCCAGCAATATCTAGTCCCCACTAGGCGAACGGCTAGGGGCTCTGGATAAGTGATAGTTCCTCTTGGGGTAGATGATGGAGGTTAGAAAACCTCTAGCATTTGTCGCACTTCCGTACTAACTCCTCAGCGTCCCTCTTCATGGTCAGCCAAAAGTACCCTACCTATATAGCTTTGCCGCTAAGGGCTTTGTCGTTGATGGCTTTGCCGCCCAATTGATTCCCACAAATGCCTTCATAAATCTCCTACAGGACATACAGTCCTTTGTGCTCGGACAGGCACGTAAGGTAGGGCATTGAGTATGCTGATGAGTGCAGGTTATTGTGTATCTCACGGCTCAACATGCCCGTTTTTACCCACGTGCAAGCACTATTCTATGATTATAATAGATAATGCATGAAAAGGTGTTTTATGTCTATCGCAAGTCAAACGCATCAAATGTGGCCCTGAAATGCGGAAGCCAAGTCTTGACAGTCACAAGAGGCTCGGAGGAATTACACGAGGTCCAAGAAATCAAGAACCGGGCCTCGACAAAGGTGTTTGAGGAAGAGAAATTCAAATCTTGCAAGAATCCATATTGGCACTGGTACCTCCAAAATCAATGCATCGGTGCCTCCAAAATCAATGCACCGGTGCCTTCCCTTTAAAGATGAAAGAAACAAAACTGCTGCAAGTTTTGGCACCAGTGTCTCCATTTTTAATGCACCGGTGCCTCGCCCTTAAAACTAAAGGAACCAAACTACTGCAAGCCTTGGCACCAATGTCTCCATTTTCAATGCACCGGTGCCTCAAGTGCGATAGAAGAAGATCTAGTCTAATTTGGCTGACACATGCGGACTATTTCACTTGGGTTTTGTGCAACATCAAGGGACAAAAAGGACTCTTGCATGGATTAGGCATCTTGCCAAATTGTCAACTTTTGGGACATGTTTGTAATAGTGCCTAGAATAGAAAGGGATATTTTGTAGGGTTTTGATATACACAAAAGTTTGAGCAATTAAAAAATATACACTTTGTTACACACTTAAAGAATATCAGATTTTTTTATGCATAGAGAGTTTTTCTCCTTAGACCTAGAGTGTTCTTCAAACTTTGAGTGCTCTTCAACCTTAAGTATCTTGTTCTTGTAAGTTCATTATCTTTAAAATATCAAGCAAGTATTGATAAGATCTGTACTTATTATTCTCTTGGTGTTACATTTCTAGTTCTTACTATTCTGGCACTTGCCGAAATCTTAGTTTTTAACCTTGTTTCTTGATTTTCTATAGATTTTGAGTATTTTATTAGTTAGAACATATCTATTCTCTTTAGATAAGAATGTTCATCATGTTTTCTCCTATTTC
>JABCMJ010054719.1:0-10587 GCA_014822125.1 Arbutus unedo
ACTATTAACTTCTACTGAACGATCATGGGAATCATCGAACTCTGAGCCACGGACGGCCTCATATTTTGGTATAGAGGACCTGTTTGGTATATACTATGTTGGAAAGAACAAAGTTTCCAAGAGAAGCTTCCTCACCTGCTGACCCAACCAGAAGAAAATAATCCATAAATTACCGAACTTTAACAAGTATGCCAATGATTTTGTGCTTGTTGGTGGAGAGTTTTGAGTTCGCACTTGGTGAGCTGAGATATTTCCCTGTACCGAGGCAAATAGGAGTCACAGACAACAATTGATAGTTTTAGTGTAACATTTTTGTAACTGTTCGATTTTCCCGATTATCCACATTTGTTGCAAGGGCTCGAGTGGTTGACCACTTGATGAATAGGGCCAACCAAGAACATATAAACCGAATACTAGCCGTACCGAGGAGAGAACGAAGGTGTACCACACTACTCAGTTACATCAACACCTACCATTCTACTTTGAGGGCACGAGTCGAGTCAAATAGTAATGCTAGCACGACTGGACAAAGTCACTCCAACAATCCAGAGTAGCCCTTTGACTACCAAGCCTTGGAGTCAACGAATCCAGCAGCCCAGTCGCACATGAGTCGCCCTCTCAGCGTTATCAGGGAACCAAGGGACAAGCCCACGCCGGAGATTGTTATACCAATATCTTTAGGTACAGACACTTCAGATTCCTTTTCTTCCGGCTACAGCTCCTCGGTCAGTGTGAGGGGTCTAAAACTAAGGGAGTTATTTCCAGAAATCGACCAGATGCCAAGGAAGGCAAAAGACGACGTAACCCTAAAATTGACCGTCGGGATAACTACAGAGCAACCGAGCGCAAGCCAGATCGACTCCCAAAAGAAGAAGAAGGGCAAGCAGGTGGAGGACATGACCTCCAAAAAATCCATAGCCAATAAAGGCGAGGCACAACCACCCGCCATGGGTACCAAATCGAGTGACCGGCCGACAAAAGTGTATCGTTGGGGCACCAGCCTTAGTCAATGTTTAATATTTATAAAACAAGACTTCCCTAAAGATCGAAAAGAGGTATAGTGGAAAGTCCGGAATATCGATCCATAGAAAAAAGTAGTTAGATAAAAAAGATTTCGCAAATTAGTTTTTCGACATTTCGGACGTCAACCTCAAAGTTTGTTTGGTGATGATTAACAACTATTCTAAACTAAGAGAGGAAATAATGTCAAGATTAAAGATAGGTTTAGTTATCGGAATTCATTCATCCTAAACTTTTACTAGCCAATATCTCCTTTTATAACTCAATCTAGTTTTCGGCTAAAGATTCTAGATCGGAAAATATTCAATAAAAATGTGTTTCTAGATCTATCAAAGTTCAAGAACAAGCATTTCAAAATAGGGAGGACATAGGGTTAAGTACTAGATATGCAAAAAATATGACAATAACTAAGCAAAATGTTAACACTTTCTTTTTGTTTCTAAGAAGAGAACTTGTATAGATCTATTGACAAGCATGGAAAATATTTAGGAGATATCAACTATTGTTAGTCTTAGGTGAACTTCATCCTTATACTTAACCTAAGAGATTACTTACTCATGTTTCTAAAGAAACAAGATAAATAAACTAAACATGATTAATGCTAAAAGGAAGAAGTAAACTTACCAAAAATGTTCTAAAAATCTATAGAAAGATAGAGCAAAACATTAATAGTTAAGATTCTGACAACTTGCCAGAAGACTAAAGTGAAAAAGCAAAAACACAAGATGAAGCTTAAACTTTGTATAACTTACTTCTCGAAGGAAATATGTCTTACACTTGGAGAAAATCTCAGGAGAAAATGAAGAACACAAAAAACTTAAAAAACTAGAGAGAGAAGCTCTCAACTTGAAAACTTGAAAGCATAAAAATATCCTAAGCATTACTATGCTTTGGTTCCCCTATACAGATGCTTACATAGGTCAAAGGGGGACCAAAAGAATTCCAAAATAACTCTCTTTCGTTCCCTTACAATCAGTGATAGCATGCAAAATGCCAAAACAACATTTATTGTTGCGTTAGAGCACGTTGTGCTAGTAGAGTACTGGTACAAACTCAAAAGGTACAATGTTGTACCGGTAGAGTACCGGTACAAAGTGCAAAATTCTATTTCTGGGTATAAAGGTTCTACTGGTACAAAGGCTATTTTTCATGGTTCTACTGATAGAGTACTGATACAAAATGCTACTGTCTTGATTTTGGTCCGAAATTTCAACTTTTGCATTTGGCTTATAATCTTTCATCCCGATCCTCCATGGCATCACCCTTTGGCTAATTAAGGACTTGGAATTCAGTTTTGGGCCTCGAGACTTTGAAATGTCTCTCAAATTTGACTCTTTTACTCGAAAAACCTTAGATGGAGATATGGAGAACCTTTCGTGCAACTTTCAGCAATTCATTGGAATTAAGGCGCGAATTATAAACTGGACATGTGAGCAATAAGATATGCAATAGTGTGCTCAACACCGGGCATTCCTCCTCCTCCGCCTCCGAAGAAGACTCCAGTGATGACCGAAACTGGCCCACTAAGCTCAAGAGTGTCTCCCATGAGGAAGCCACAATTTTTGCTCGTTGACCATCCCTTGACCATTGAGAATTCCGTAGACATGACTGGGTACGCTGCGTTTGCTCTTACTGAAGGCACGTTATTGCCCAAGGACGCTGAAAAACTACCAAAGGATTTGGAGAGGTCTTTCTCCAAACTAGCAAAGTACAGTGTGGAAGTACAATCGAGCTTATTTCCTTAAACGATTTTCTTTATATCATTTGTCGCTTAGTTGTTCATTCTCTATGACACAGACATGTCAACACTTGACTTCTATGAAGGTTGGGGTTTTGAGGAGTGTGAATCAAACTCGAAGTCTAATGGATTTTAATGAGAAGGAGATGGAGGAAAAGGTGAAGAGAGGGAGGAGAGGAATGTGGCTAGAGCTGCTGCTGAAGCCGAGGAGAAGACAAAGGCCTTAGCCCTAGCTTTACAGGCCAAGGAGGAGGAGATGGCAAATAAGATCGATGAGGCCGACTCCAATTACTATGATGATGGGTAGGCTGAGGCCGAAGGAAGATACGTGCGGCAAATAGAGGGGATTAACGCTGAATAGGCCAAGCTACTTGAAAATACTTTCAGGGGTAGTTGGTGCCGATCAAGCCTTTACTAGGTGATCCCTCCATTTATGGCATCGATCGGTGTGGCCGGCCCCTCGACTGCTCGTACTGTCGAATCCTTGACTCCCGTTGAAGATTTGATTATCTCGGTTGAGGATGTGGCCGTGGTTGATGATGCCGAAGGTCAAAACCTGCCCCTACCGAAGGAGAAGTTATTCTACCATCGGCTCAAAAGTGAGCTCGGACTTTGTAACCTTGTTTTTGTTGATCCACCAAACTATTGTCGGTTGGCACTAACATTTTTTTTTATTTGCTTGTTTCGTATTTCCATCTCTTGAATGATCAACATGGGCCAAAACTTTAAACTTTACAGGTTTTTGAATGGTGAATGAGTATTTTGATTTTCAAATTTGTTGAAATTTTTTAAGTAGTATAGGAGTCTCCGACCCCCTAGTCATTATTGAGCCCAGGGTACTGGGTAGGTAGTGACTATGAGTGTTCGGCAAGACCACTGAGAATGAATATGTGGAAGTTTATTGAGTGAATTGCCTAGAGGCCTGAGAAGACAATGAGACATCGTGAGTGGGTCTTGAGGGTGTAGCTAAGCAGCTAACCAAACTCGATGACCGACAATTCCACTAGATCATATGACCCTCGGTAGGGACCGAGGAGAGGCACTTGAAAAAATTTCAAGAAAATCCAAATTAGATGAGGACCGGCAATACCACCGGTATCACTATCGTATGGCAATACCACCATGTGCTAATACAGATTATAACACAAAGAATGCAAGAAATACAGAATTTCATTGAATAGTCAAATGTTAACAAGGAGAAGGTCCTCGGCCATACAATTTTATTGATAATATTTACTTAGGTAATGGGCATTCTAAGGCCGAGGAATAGGAGTCCCATCTAGGTCTTCTAGCTTGTAGGAGTCGACTCTGGCAATCTTGGTCACTCGTCTTTTTTGTACCAACCACTTTTCGGAGAATGAGGTCGTCCGACTTGAAGGGTCGGGGCTGAAACTTCTTGTTGTAACCTTTAGATAACTCTTGATGGTAGGTAGCTATTAGGATTCTGGCCGAGTCCCTCTATTCTTCAGCCAGGTCCAAGGTAGCGGATATGGCCTGAGCATTAACATTGGGTTAAGAGTTCTCAGGTTGCGTGGTTGGCAGACCAGACTCCAAGGGTATGATTGACTCCATGTCAAAAGCTAGTGAATAAGGAGTTCGGCTAGTGGAACGATGGGACGTGGTTCGATAGGCCTAGAGCACACTGTATAGTTCCTCACCCCATCTACCTTTAGCTGTGAGGAGCTGCTTTTTGATGCCCCCGAGGACAATCTTGTTAAAGGCCTTGGCTTGTTCGTTGCACTAGGGATAGGAGGGAGTCGAGTTGAAGAACTGGATCATGTATTCGGCACAAAAATCCTTGAACCCTACAAATTGAGTCCCATTATTGGAGATGAAGGCATATGGGATGCCTGGAAACGATGTTTCTCTAGAAAAACCTCTTGACGTCCCCTTCTTCGACGGTAACCAAGGGTTCGGTCTCTATACATTTAGTGAAGTAGTCGGTGGTAGTGATAAAAAAATTTGAAGCCCCTAGTTGCCACTAGGAACTTGCCGATGATGTCTAGCCCCACTGAACGAATGCCCAAAGGCTGAAAAGAGAGTTGAGTTGCTCGACAGGCCGGTGGAGAAGAGGAGACAACCTCTGGCATTGGTCACACTCCTTGACCAACTTATTGCTTCATTTTTCATTTTGGCCACAAGTACCCCTGTATGAGGGCTCAGTGTACAAGTGAGCGTCCTCCTCAATGGTACCCGCAACTGCCAGAATGCAACTCTTAGAGTATGACACCTATCTATTCTAGGTGCACACATCGGAGCTAAGATCCAAGGTAGGACCTCCGGCATTGCTGAGAGCAAGGACCCAGTGTGAGGACCCGAGGTTCAATATTTTATTTTTATTGCTTTTAGTCTATTTTAGAACTTTGTGGTGTTGAGATTAATGTTTAATTGTGGTTCATTCATAACAAGTTGGAGGTTTGGGCTTGATATGAGAGTTTTAATAGTTTGAGGGAGTTAATGTAATTAACCTAAAATTTACTATAAAAGAAAGCTTGAAACCCTAATTCAATTTTTATAAAAAAATTAGACAAATTTTTTTAACCTTTCAAAACCTTAGTTTTGATTGAGGAAGAAGAATGAGCTAGTAAACAAAAGATTCGTGCAAAGTGATCAACTAGAAAGCCGTAGAGGGTGTCAAGAGCTTTGCATAGTGCTTGAGAACAATCAAATAAATGGAGAGTTTGTGGGTCTTCCGAGTACTTAATCATTTTCTACGTTTTTCTTGATTGAGGTAGCATTTCATGTTGATTTACATTAAGATATTGTGTATATCGTGTTTTATTCAACGGTACGTATGTTACTTTTGGTGTGTGATCGAGTCATGCATGTTCTGTGGTATTTTTTAGCGTATTGGACAGTTAGGTTGCATAAACAAAGATAAAAATCGAGGTCTGTTCAAAGAAACAGAATCTGAAAATTTACATAGGTCACCCGAGCGAGCTATAGGCCGCTCAAGCGAGCTATAGGCAGCTCGAGCGACTCTTTAAATTTTTGGCCATTTGTTTTAGACAGTAGACTGGTTTTGGCCGCGTTTTTCCTCTAGTACCCTTGTCTTCCTTCCGAATCCTTGTGCTCAATAAGGTCTGGGCAAAATAGAACCCATAAGTACGTAATGAGTTGGGCCAATATGGAATTCGACTTTGGTAGTATCTGCCGAATCTTAAGCGAGCTCATGGCCACTCGAGCAACCTGTTGAAAAACATAATGTTCTTTTTTTATTTTCTGATCTGTTTCTTGCCTTCTAGTCCACTTGGGGTTATTGTTAAGTCCGAAATTGGTTATTGTTGGTACATATGAATGGATGTTGAATACTGGGTAGGAAATGGCCGGATAGTCGGAGTAGCCCGTGAACTCTATTCGAGGTCTTTGTGATTCCTTCGATGAAAAATCATGAAACTACCGGATGATGAGGTGGCCCGACAGTTGGGGCGGTCGTAAACTCCATGATAGGGTTCGTAATGTAGGCAGCCCACAGTGCAAGACCGTTGAAATTATGCATGAGTCGCATGTTGAGCATGATAACATTATGGATATTTTGTGGATTGTTTATATTGTTGTTTATGGATATTATATTATTGATGCAAGCATACTTTATTCAATATGTTGATGTTTCAGTATGACTTCCTATCCGAGCTCCTACTTTATGTTTTTATGTAAATATGGATCCAAGAATTTAGGTGTCAAGTTTAAAGATGACACAACATGCTAGTTAAGATTTAATCTGAAGATAGTAAATTTATATTTTAGATATTTCGGATATGATTTATTTATTTGGGCATTGTGGGCTAATTTTTCTTAATTTATGTTTAGTTTAGAAGGATTTCATATTTGAGTATTACGACAGTTGATTAGTGAATTTTGGGAGTTTAATTATCAATTGGAGATATGTTGTTCCATTACTTATTTCATACCCTAGACGTTTGGGGGGTGACACCCTGCCAAAAATGGGCTATTTTGTGGACGATCTTGTGTGCTTCCATTCCTGAGATAAGCTATGATTGGGTTCATCCAGTTGGGCTCGAGAGCAACACATAAAACCTCCTCCAAGGTTTCATGATCTTCGATGCTCGGCTTTGGGAGGATGTCCACAGATGGTCCTTTGCCCCTGTATCTAAGGCCAAAGTTAGCCCTGCTAAGGCGTTAGCATGAGCGTTCTATTCCTGCGCTATTTGGTCGAGGCTGAATTGCTTGAACCGGGGGGTCAATTTTTTCACTTCTTCCACATATCAGAACATCCTGTCATCTTGGGCTTCGTAGTCTCTGGACAGTTAGTCGACCATCAACTATGAATCATTATATGCCTATTGTTCGGCTCCTAGGCCCTCGACTAACCGGAAGCCGACAAGGAGGGCTTCATACTCGACTTCATTGTTGGAGACAGTGAAGTTGGTTATGAGAGCCTGCTCGTGGAGAATTTCCTCAGGAGAGACGAGTACCACTCCAACCCTTACCCCACGGTTGTTGAAAGCTCCATCGACGTACAACTTCCAGAAATTACCCGTAGGAGATTCCATTGCTTGTTCTCGACAGGTTGAGCGTTCGGCACCTGAGGCCGTCCACTAGTTCTTGGTGCAAACTCAATGATGAAGTTTGTAAGGACCTGACCTTTTATCGCCATCCTCGGTTGGTACTAGATATCAAAGTTGGCTAGCTCCACGGCCCACTTTGAAATCCTATTGGATAGGTTGGCCCTTCGGAATAATGTCTTTAGAGGGTGCTCGGTTAGCATCGTTATGGTGTGCGCCAGAAAGTACAATGCTAGCTTCCTTGAGGCTAAGAGCAATGCCAGTGCAAGCTTTTCCAGGGGCAGGTGCCTAGTCTCGACATTGACCAGCATCTTACTGGTGTAGTAGACAAGGAGATGATCCCTGCCCTCCTGTTTGACCAAGACCAAACTGACCACGTGTTGGGACATGGCCAGGTAGATGAAGAGAACCTCCCGCTCCTTCGGTGTTGCAAGAAGAGGTTTCAAGAGTAGTTAGTGTTTGAGGTCCTAGAGCGCTCAGTCGCACTTAAGAGTCTAGTTGAAGCTCATCCGACTGCACTTCTTGAGGAGTTCAAAGAAGGGTTGACACTTGTCGGACAACCAATTAATGAACTTGTTCAGTGCAGCAGCCATGCCTTTTAGTCTTTGAATCCCCTTAATTGTGAAGGGAGCCTTTAGATTGTTGATTGTTGTGATCTAGTTGGAATCGACCTCAATGCCTCTCTTGTTGACAAGGAAGCCCAAGAACTTCCCAAAGCTTGTGTTTCCTCAGGATGTTGAAGATCTCACGAAGGCCAGCGAGGTGATCGGTCTCCTGTTGACTTTTCATGAACATATTGTTGATGTCTGCTTCCATTGTGTCACATTGGTATGTAGCCCCGACATTTTTTAGTCTGAAGGGCATCACTCGATAGCAGAACAGCCTTTGGGGGCTGATGAAAGCAGTCTTCTCCCTGTCTGGCTTATGCTTGGCGATCTAGTGGTAGCCTCAGTAGGCGTCCATGAAGCTTAATTGAGAATGCTTGACAGTTGAGTCCACTAGTTGATCAATCCTCGACAGGAGAAAGAAGTCCTTGGGGCAAGCGTCGTTGAAAGTTGTGTAGTCCACACGAACATGTCACTTGCCGTTCTTGTGAGGACCCAAGGTTCGATATTTTATTTTTTTTGCTTTTGGTCTATTTTAGAACTTCATGACGTGCGATTATGTTTGATTGTGGTTCGTTCGTAATAAGTTAGAGTTTTGGACTCGACACAAAATTTTAATATAAAAGGATTAGGAAATCCTAAATCAGTTTTTCTACAAAAAGTGGATAGATTTTCTAGAGCTCTCTAAATCTTAGTTTTGTTTGAGGAAGATGAACGGGCGCCTAAATAGAAAATTCACACGAAGTGATCAACTAAGAAGTCATGGAGAGTGCTTCAAGCTTTGCATAGAGCTCGAGAATAGTCAAGTATGCGGAGAGTTTGTGGGTCACTCGAGCACTACTGCATATTTTGCGTTTTTATCGAATAAGGAAGGAATTCATGTGATTTACATTGACATAGTGTGTAGATCGTATTTTATTCGATGGTATGTGTGTTATTTTTGGCGTGTGATCGAGTCATGCATGTTCTATGGTATTTTCAAGCGTATTGGACAGTTAGGTTGTAGAAATTAAGGTAAAAATGAGGTCCGTTTGACAAAGCAGAAATTGATAATCTATTTAGGCCGCTTGAGTGACCTTCTTAAATTTTTAACGGTCTGTTTTGGACAATAGACTAGTTTTAGCCGCTTGAGCGAACTCTTGGTCGCTCGAGCGACCTATTAAAAAACAGAATGTTCTATTTTTAGTTTTCGACTTGTTTTTTTCCCCTTTCGTTCAATTTGGGGCTACTGTTTAAGTTTGAAATTGGTTATTGTTAGTACATATGAGCATGCATAGATGTCGAATATGGGATAAGAGATGACTTGACAGTCAGAGTAGCCTGTCAACTCTACTTGGGGTCTTTGTGATTCTTTCAATAAAAGATCGTAAAACTACTGGGTAAAGAGGTGGCCTAATGATCGTCAAAATGCTCAGTTCCTAAACCCTCATATCTCTCTATACATCCCTCGACAATTTCACGCTCCTTGCGTATTCGAATTCCCTCGTAGCATCTATAGCCCAATCATTAGCACTCGATACAACTGCTGGACTCAATGAGTTGAATTCAATAGATATCGTCACAAAATTCCTCGCAAACATACCCAAGACAATATGTGGTTCTATATTCCGTCCAACTCTCTCCTTAGCATCCTCAAGTAGGACCACTACTCGTTGACTAACTACGTCATCTAGACACACCTCGTGGTAATGACCTCGACTTCAAAGTCCACACCGACTGATTCCACCTCTCGGAGGCATAATGCTATAAGGTAAACAAGAAAGGTAATCAAACCCTAACAATTATCATAATAAAGTCAGAGCCTACTACTATACTCCACATGGGTCAACACCACCACACTTCTCTACACAAATTTCAACGTAGTTCCTATAAATGCCATGCACGCAAGCATACCAAAATCATACCAAATGCAAAAATTTGAACCCATGAGACTAATTGTCTCTCCACGGTCTCAAGGTATTCGAGCCATGCTCTGATACAAAGTTGTTACGCTTTCAATTTCAATATAATAACTAATATATTTATGAATAGCCAAGTCCTCACAAGGCTTACCAAACACCCAGAAGTACGTTCATCATAAACTGAAATATTTCAAATTCTTATAATTTATAAAGAAATCCTCTCGCCCAAAATTCATTATCGTCAAAATGAAAGATCAAAAAACATATTACATTATGTAAGTCGAAATATGAGATGCTAGCAATAATACATCTTTTCAAACTAATAGAATTTAAACAACTTTCCCATGTAGTCTTTTAAAACATTATGTCTCATGCATTCGATACACCCCATGTCTCTACTCCAATGTGATACCTGAAAAATAAAAAGGTTGAGTTAAACAGCCTAATAGGAATATCTACACCAATATCATGTGAATATGAAGAATCTAGGCACACAATATGATCATTAAATAACCACGCAAGTATAAGTTTATACGAAACACAAGATGAACATGAACGACACACTCAACTATCTTATGGCACCGTCTGTTTCCTATTCAACCCCATTTTTTCATATTGATTTGTTTTTCATTAACCGATGCACTAAATATGTTCGTTTCCCATTCCATAACTTAAGTTCTCTCATCAGTATGACACTATCTGCCATCAAGCCACCACTACCATCTATAGGTTTTCTCACTAAGTCATTTCTCCCCTCGCATGTTCCACAAGAGTAGTCAATGCATCATATCAAATTG